>PVJC01011376.1:0-41705 GCA_004026665.1 Murina feae | reverse complement strand
ATAGATTGCTTTGGGTAGTATTGACATTTTAATGATATTGATTCTACCAATCCATGAACATGGTATGTTCTTCCATCTGTTTATGTCTTCCTCTATCTCTTTTTTCAACGTCCTGTAGTTTTCTGAGTAGAGGTCTTTTACCTCTTTAGTTAAGTTTATCCCTAGGTATCTTAGTTTTTTTGGTGTGATGGTAAATGGGGTTGTTTTTTTAGTCTCTCTTTCTGTATGTTCACTATTGGTGTACAAAAATGCCATAGATTTCTTGGCGTTAATTTTGTATCCTGCTACATTGCCGAATTCATTTATTAAGTCTAATAATTTTTTGATGGAGTCTTTAGGGTTTTTTATGTGCAATATCATGTCATCTGCGAATAAGGAGAGTTTTACTTCTTCTTTTCCAATTTGGATGCCTTTTATATCTTCTTCTTGTCTAATCACAATGGCTAATACTTCCAGTACTATGTTGAACAGGAGTGGTGAGAGTGGGCAACCCTGTCTTGTTCCTGTTCTAAGGTGAAATGGTTTTAATTTTTGCCCATTGAGTATGATGTTGGCTGTGGGTCTGTCATAAATAGCTTTTATTATGTTGAGGTAAGATCCTTCTATTCCTATCTTGCTGAGAGTTTTTTATCAAAAACGGGTGCTGGATTTTGTCAAATGCTTTTTCTGCATCAATTGATATGATTAAGTGATTTTTATCTTTTAATTTGTTTATGTGATGTATCACATTTATTGATTTGCGGATATTGTACCATCCTTGCATCCCTGAGATAAATCCTACTTGGTCGTGGTGTATGATCTTTCGGATGTACTGTTGGATCCGATTTGCTAGGATTTTGTTGAGGATTTTGGCATCTATGTTCATGAGGGATATCAGCCTATAATTCTTTTTCATTTTGTTGTCTTTGTCTGGTTTTGGTATTAGGGTAATGCTGGCTTCATAGAATGAGTCTGGAAGTGTTCCTTCCTCTTGAATTTTTTTGAATAGTCTGGGGAGGATAGGTTTTAGATCTTCCTTAAATGTTTGGTAAAACTCCCCTGTGAAGCCATCTGGCCCTGGGCTTTTGTTTGCTGGGAGCTTTTTTATTACTGCTTCAATTTCTTCCATAGTGATTGGCCTATTGAGATTTTTAGATTTTTCCTGATTGAGTTTTGGAATGTTGTACTTTTCTAGGAATATGTCCATTTCCTCAAGGTTGTCCAGTTTGTTGGAATAAAGTTGTTCATAATATTCTTTTACAATCCTCTGTATTTCTGTAAGGTCTGTTGTTATTTCTTCTTTTTTATTTCTGATTTTGTTTATTAGAGTCCTCTCTCTTTGCTTCTTGGTGAGCCTGGCTAGAGGTTCATCAATCTTGTTTATCCTTTCAAAGAACCAGCTCTTGGTTTCATTGATCTTTTGTATTGTCTTTTTGGTCTCCATGTCATTTATCTCTGCTCCCATCTTTATAATTTTCTTCCTTCTGCTTACACTGGGCTTTTCTTGTTGCTCTCTTTCCAAATCTTCGAGTTGCAAGGTTAGGTAATTTATTATCATTGTTTCTTATTTTCTACAGTAGGTTTGTAGAGCTATGAACTTCCCTGTCAAGACTGCTTTCACTGTGTCCCATAGATTTTGGATCGTTGTGTTTTCATTGTCATTTGTTGCAATGATGTTTTTTATTTCTTCTTTGATCTCTGTGGTAACCCAGTCATTGTTTAATAGCATGCTGTTTAGTATCCATGTGTTTGATTTTTTGGATTGTTTTTATTGTAATTGATTTCCAGTTTTATGCCATTATGATCTGAGAAGATGCTTGATATGATTTCTATCTTCTTGAATTTGAAGAGACTATGACTGTGCCCCAATCTTTGAGAATGACCCATGTGCACTTGAGAAGAATGTATATTCTGTGGCTTTGGGGTGAATTGTTCTGAAGATGTCTATTAGGTCCATCTGCTCTAGTGAGTCATTTAGGATTGATGTTTCTTTGCTGAATTTTTTGTTTAGAGGATTTGTCCAATGGTGATAGTGGGGTATTAAAGTCCCCCACTATGATTGTATTGCTGTCCATCTCTCCCTTGATATCCTTCAGAAGTTCTTTTATATATTTGGGTGCTCCTATATGGGGTGCGTATATGTATACCAGAGTTATTTCTTGTTGTTGAATGGCTCCCTTTAGTATAATGAAGTGGCCTTCCTTATCTCTTTTTATGTCCTTCACTTTGAGGTCTAATTTGTCAGATATAAGTATTGCTATCCCAGCTTTTTTTTCATTTCCATTGGCTTGTAAAACATTTTTCCATCCTTTCACCATCAGTCTCTGTGCATCTTTTTTTCTGAGGTGGGTTTCCTGTAAACAGATATGTGGGTCATGTTTTCTTATCCACTCTGTTACCCTATGTCTTTTGATTGGAGTAATCCATTTACATTTAAAGTTATTATTGATAAATACTTATTTGTCATCATTTTTATTCTTTACCCCTGTGTTCCTTCTTCGTTTCCTATTTTTTACTTTTTACAGTAGGCCCTTTAACATTTCTTGCATTGCTGGTTTGGTAGTAACAAACTCCCTTAGTCCTTTTTTGCCTGTGAAGCTCCTAATTTAACCCTCAATTTTGATTGATAGCCTTGCTGGGTACAGTATTCTTGGATTCAGACCCTTCCTTTGTATGACTTTGTATATTTCATTCCATTCCCTTCTTGCCTGATGTGTTTCTGTTGAGAAATCAGTCGCTAGTCTGATTGGAGAGCCTTTGTAGGTAACTTTCTGTCTCTCTCTGGCCGCTTTTAAGATTCTTTCTTTGTCATTGGTGTTTGCCAATTTAATTATAATGTGCCTTGGCGTTGGTCTTTTCTGGTTCATTTTGTTTGGAACTCTATAAGTTCTTGGATTTGTGTGAGATTTCTCTTCCCTATAACCGGGAAGTTTTCTGTTATTATTTCTTCCAATAAGCTTTCTATTCCTTGCTTAGTTTCCACTCCTTCTGGCACCCCAATTACATGGATATTGTTTCTTTTTGTGTTGTCCCAAAGTTCTCTTAGGTTCTCCTCCTGCTTTTTAATTCTTTTTTCTAGGCGCTGCTCTGCTTGGGTATTTTTTTCTACCTTGTCTTCTAGCTCACTGATGCGATCCTCTGCTTCTTCTAGTCTACTATTGATGCTTTCTATTGAGTTCTTTATAGCACTGATGTCATTTTTCATTTCTTCTTGGTTCTTCTTCATTTCCTCTTGGTTCTTACACATATTGTCAAATTTGTCTTCCATTCTTTTCATCCACCTTATGACCGTTTCCCTGAATTCTTTCTCCGGCAAGTTGCTTGCCTTCATTTCATTTACTTCCCTTTCTGGTGATACCTGTTTTTCTTTCATATGTGGGCTATTTCTTTGCCTCCCCATGATCTATCTTCTCTGGGTATCTGGTTATATAGTTTTTTCTCTCCTTTCCGTGAGGAGGAGCAGGGCTCTTCTGGGTCCATGTATTCTTGGTTTGAGCTCCGGTGTTCCTGGGTTCCTGGCTGGTCCCTGGGTGTCCTGTTTGCAGTATATACGTTTCTGGTAACAGTCACCCAAGAAGGCCCGGTCACCGCAGCAGAGTCCACAGCTCCGGGAGAGATTTCAGCAGCAGTGGAGACAGCGCCCGGTTAAGGGAGCCCCATTTGGGTCCTCCAACAGTCGTCTGGAGTATAGCTGTTGCACAACCACAAATTTCCACGCTTGGTACATCCACACACTCTCCGTTCCTTCTCTCTCTCTCTCACTGTCTTTCAGTCTGCCTTCTCATCGGCAGCCATCTTTTTCTCTTCTCATGTTGGTATCATTTTAGTTAAAATTTTCTATTTCTGTAGATACTTGCAAGTTGAAATTCCATATAAATTGTACATGTACCCTGCTGGAGTGTTAACAGGGCCTGGGATTCTTGGGGCTTAGCAGCCTCAGAGGTGCAATTCCCATCTTTAAAATTTATTATTATTATCGAATATCTGCTGAGTCAGAGCAAATTTTCTAGGAAGCGAAGGTTTTTTGTTTTTTTTCCTTCTCAGACTCTCAGAAAGCAAGTCCAATTTAAGAGCCAAAATCAAAACCAGCCACCCGTTTTTTTTTCCCTCCAGTCTTGCCTCAACCTGGGTTCTATTAACCCTTAATCCACCTCGAGGATTTTAAATACAGCTCAAATAAAGTCAGACCCTCTACCAAACCAAAGGAAAGTCCTGGATCCAAGAGAAAATTCACCCAAATCCACCTGATATGGCACGGAGCCGGCGGGGCTCAATGGGCCCCCTTGCTGGATCCTAGCACCGTGTCCGAGTCCCCAAGGTGGTTCTGGGTGGGCTTCTTTGGAATCCTGCCGACTACGCCAAGCATGTTAACAAAAAACCCAATGAAACCTATAGAGAATTTTGTGAGTTTATTTGAGCCAAACTATCGACATATGCCAGGAAGCAGAACCTCAATGAATTGAGATAATGCTCTGGAGAATGGCAGGGTTACATTTGTATTTATACATTGCAATCAAAGGAGGAACGTAGGTGGGTTACATGAAATTCATTGGTGGTAGGTTAAGGAGGTGGGATAAAGCAAAGCGAGGAAATCTCTGGGATTGGATAAAAAGTAAAATGATGGACACATACTTAGGTGGGTGCAGGAACAATTAACATGATAATGAAGGAACTTGTGGTATCTGTCCTGGTGCCCAGCACATTTGGTTGTGCCCCAGGGCTTCAGAAATAGGGAAGTTACAAGTTACCCAGACATTTCACAAATACATTAGCTTAGAGGCAAAAAGACAAATGCTCAGTAAAGATCAAAGGTGATTTCTGTCAGGGAAAACACTGGCCCAGGATATGACCACCCACCTAACCTGTTTGTAGATAAATATCTACCTTTCAGACCATCTTTTGTGGTTACTTTAGGTCTCTGAGTTTGCAAGACTGCCATGCAGGCCTCTGCCAAGCTTTTCATGCTAGCATGTGGCTCCTTTTGTCCACATGTCTTATCTTAGAAATCTAACTCAAGGTCTCTTTATTAGTTTTCTGTTACTCTCACTACAAATTACCACCAATTTAGTGTCAAAAGACAACACAAATTTATTATCTAATTGTTCTATATGTAGAATTGATGAAAAGGAAAAGAGTGTTCTTTGGTTGGTTTCTCAGCTCTGGTTTCTCACAAGGCCCAAACCAAGGTGTTGGTTCACTGGGTTCATATTGAGAATCTCAAGAAGAATCTACTTCCAAGTTCATTCAGATTGTCATCACAATCCTTTTTCTTGGAATTGTAGGACCGAGGTCTCCATTTCCTTGTGGGAGCTGCCCCTCGCTCCTGGAGGCCTCTCTCTGATCCATGAATGTGGTCCCTTACTCTTAGAGACAATAAAAGCACATGGAATTCTTCTCATGCTTGGAAACTCTAATTTTTCCCTCTGCCACAGATGGAGAAAGTTCTCTGTTTTTAAGGGGTCATAAGTTTAGGTTAGGCCCACTTATAGTCCAGAATACTTTCCATATTTTATTTTTTTAAATTTTTTTATTGATTTCAGAGAGGAAGGGAGAGGAAGAGATAGAAACATCAGTGATGAAAGAGATTCATTGATCAGCTGCCTCCTGCACACCCCCCACAGGGGATTGAGCCCACAGCCCGGGCATGTGCTCTTACTGGGAATTGAACTGGAGACCTCTTGGTTCCTGGGTTGACACTCAACCACTGAATAACAACCATTGAATAACACTTCCATATTTTAAAGTCTATAACCTTAATTACATCTGCCAAGTCGCTTTTTCTATATCACATAGCATATTCACAGGTTCTTGGGGTTAGAGAGTGGACATCTTTGGGAATTCTTTGCATATGATATCTAATTGTTCTAGAACAACCTGTTGAACAAGTTAGATGTTTGATTTCTATCATGATGAGAAATTACGATTTTCATAGTTTCCGAACAAACAGAACCATGACTCATGCTTCATACTTGTTATTGCTGATTTCATGGAAAATCCTATCACAGTTTTGGCATTTACAAAACATCTTTTTTTCTGGGAATTTTTAGGAGTGGTGCATGCGAAGAAACTCCATTTCAGTCCTCCCTTTTTACACATATCCAACATTCCAGATGGCCAAGGAATCCATAACTTAGTGGCCAATTCTCTATTTATGCTACTTAAAGGCAGAGCCAGCAAATCATGGGCCAGCTCTTTGGCTGCTTACAAGTTTCTGCCTCTTGTCTGGATTGTCACTGAAGCTGGACCTTGAGATCGATCAAGAATTTCCACCCTGAGAGCTGGGGGAGGGTTGGGGTGAGAAGTGAGGCAGGAATGACACCTTGCTGTGAATGTCTCTGAGAAAAACATCACCCCTCTTTTTAAAAAAAGTTTCCCACAATAAAAACTGTATCTAGGAAAATGAAGAACAGAAGGTGGCCAGTCTTAGAAATTCTACCCTCCCAGCTTTCCTTAGTCCCTTAGCTGGCTCACTCCCTAGGCAGATGGTCTCCTCTGGGCGGGACTGGATCACTGTTCTCTCTGAGGATCCCTCTGCCTGACCTTAGCCAGGGTCATGGATTCTGGTCAGCCTGTCAGGAGCTGGTTACCTGTTCTGTAGAGGGGCCAAAGCATGAAGCATGATGAGACCTTAGCTCCACAGGCACAGAAGGGCAGGAGGGTAGGGAGGACCTGGGACAACTCAGGTCAAGGGCAAGGAACTCTCACTTATCTCAGGCAATGGCAATGACTTAGCTTTTTGAGCAGCCACTGTGTGCCGGGCACTTTGCATATGTGATTAGATGAAATGACACGTCTTCCCTTCTGAGAAACTAGGATGATTAATTCGGGGCTGGGCACCCTGCATTATCTGTCAGTGAAAGAAAACTTTATATACTTCAGGGCCAAGGGCAGGTGTTCTTTCAGCAGAATAAAGCCCAAGCCAGGCTTAGTAGTTCTCAGGAAATGACGTGTGAAATAGACCATGTTAGTTAAGTGGAAGAAACCTAGGTTGAAGGACTCAGCTAAATAGAACTACAGTTCTTTCCTGGAGATCAGGAGTAGGAGTCAGAAGGAAATGAATTCTTCAGGGTAAGGTGTGCTTTGGTTTTAGGTTATTTGAGAGCCCACCACTATACACCTTCTCCTGCCTCCCTTGGGTACAGCGTTTCTTCTTTCCAACCCCCTCTTTACCCCCTCAAAAGCAGAACAGTGGGAATTGATCCTTTGAAGAACTCAGAGGGAAAGGGGTTGTTCTGCTAGGGACACTCCTTTCCCCTCTAGGCTTCCCTCCTCACCAGGTACTTGGAAGGTGGGTGTCCCCAGCGCTCCTTTCAAGGTGTGGCTGTCACTGCTTCACTGCCACCTTGGGGCCTCTGGTCCTCAACTCTGGGTCTCTCCTGCCTTCACTTTGTGTTTCTCCATGCAGCCACTGCAGGAAAGTATTTCAGTCTGGACCTGTCAATCGTCTGGCTCCCATGATGTTTACAACTGCCTGTATCCTGAATATAATGGGGTGCCTGGCAGCCAGCTCAGGGCGATTTCACATTGAAATACAATACCAGCTCATCATCCACAATAGCTTCAGCAGGAGCATCTCAAGGAAACATCTCAAGTCTTTCAATATTGGCCCCCAGCAAAGCATCTTGAAGATCCTCTCCACTCACCCATCTCTGAAATCTGTTGACAGATGCTCAATAACAGTCTTTTATTCCTCTCCTATGCTCACCATGCCCGCCCCACCTCCCCTCTCCAAAACCTGGCCCACACGGCTGCTTTTCCTCTTAGTTTTTCCTGTCTCCTTATTCTCTTTGTTCCCTTGTCAAACGGTTAAGTCAGACAAAAGACCAATCTTATCTTATACAATGGATGCCAAGCTTAACAGTGCCCAAAAAGGGCCATCTGGAAAATTTGTTAAAAACACCACTTCCTGGGCATCAAACCTAGAGATTCTTGTCTGGGGTTGGGAATCCCAGAATCTGCATTTAAACAAGCTTCCTGGTGATTCTGAAGTGGTTGACCGTTTTGTAGGGAAGCAGGATTCCACCCCAAAATATGTCTCTTTGGCATGAGGATTCTTTTAGGCTGATTATTTTTAGGAAACAAAAGGATCTGGAAGAACTTTTCATTTCCTCCTTAACTGCCTAAAACAGACTCAGATGGAGGGCCTGTTTTAGGAAGAGAGCTGTCACCAGGAATAACTACAAAAATGTGTCGGCTAGGTGTGGTGGGCTTGGGGTTGCCTGGAAGGGTCTGGAGATCTAATTCCTTTCTGTGTTCCACTGTCTCTGCAGGGCAGGGCAACCATTTGTGTACTAACATTTGCCCTTCCCATCTTCCTGTGCATTGCCTTCCTCCCCTAAGTAACCCCCTTCTTTTTAGCTCAGAATGGCATATAAGCCTCAGTTACATGACTGTTGCTGGGTTCCCATATTCTTATGGAGCCTCCTTAGGTACAAAGTTAATTTTGTTTTTTCTCCTATTAATCTCTCTTGTCAGTTTAATTATTAGACTCTGAAGGGTGGAGGAGAAAGTTTTCCTCCTCAACAAGTTTAATGGGAAGCAGACAGATGTGCGACCACCTCAGAGGACCCCTCTATAAACATCACCAGGTCAGGTTTACTTTATTAGGGCCAAAGACTCCTCTGGCAGTGAGGACCTGATCCTTGGCATGCAGCATCCTGGGGAGCAGGTCATGTTCTTGCAAATGGGAGGGTCAGTAATTCAGGTCTGAGTGAGCTGTTGGCCATCTCCACGTGGCTGAGCCTACCACATGACCACAACCTGTTTGATGAAAAACTAGACCGCACGGCCCTCTTTCCAGGTCACATTGATTAGTGCACCTCAGTTGTTGCATTATGCTAGCTGTGAGGTCCCAGGCTTGTGATACAGAAGGTACCTCTGCAGAGGAGAGGCGGGGATGTGTAGGTGGAGGTGGAGAGATCAACCAAAGAACTTGTATGTATATACGCATAACCTAAGGACACAGACAATAGCAAGGTGGAGGCCTGGGGTGTGGGTTGGGTGAGCTATAAGGGGTTAAAGGGAGAAAAAGGGGACATATGTAATACTTTCAACAATAAAGATTTAAAAATTAATTAATTTAAGAAAAAGAAGGGACCTCTGGCCTCTGTCCCAGTAAGAAAATCCTCACTTAAAGTTTTTCCAGCCATAAGCACACGCCTAACCATGACAATTCAATTGGTTATTCATAGCCAGCCTAATGTGGTTTTTGGTTGGTGCTCCTGTTACTGGATGTTCAATCACAGAGTCATTGAGAGCAGATTGCCCCCTTGAAAGCCCTCTCTACTTCCTTCTAGTTCCCAGTTCCCACTTTCACTAGCTTTACTCCCTGTCTCTGGAGAAGGTCTACACTGTCCTCTGGTGGTGGAACAGTATTGCATAGTCGCCTGCAGAAGTCCATTATGCAGCTAATCTCAGAGCCTGACTGCGGGAGAGGAAACCGCGCGAGACAAGTAGTACTCGGCCCAGATGCTGATTGCCAATGAAGTCTACCTCCCCTGAGGGCAGTTGAATCTGATCAGGGGACCACACATTCCCAGCTCCTAAAAATGTGTTTTCCAAGGTTGAATTCTGGTGTCAGCTGGAGGAAGGGATAGATTCTTCATAGAATTCTTTCAGGCATTTTTCTGTAAAGCTTTTATCTGTTCCATTTTTGCAGCTTTAGCATTGCCAAGCTCCAGAGAACCATTGTTGAGTCATTTATAATCTCTTGTCTCACAGCTTGGGTGGAGGCAGTCCTGAGTTGACCTGGGCTCTCAGCAGCCCTGGCCAGTGCGGAAGGGAGGGAATAAAACCCAGCTGGATCAGGAAGAGAGAAATAGCCTGGGTACAGGATGAAGGATTCCTGGGGAGAGACAACTGGCATTGTCCGCCAGGCTGTCACTTACACTGGTTTCATTAAGATTCATTAGTGTGTAAGGAGGTGTGCATCAGAACTGGGTGGGCCTGGGCAGCAGGAGACCAAAAGATGGTGGCCTGAGCCTACAGCTCATAGGGAATTGGGGAAGGCCAGCTGAACTCAGCAGAATAAACCAAACCCTGTGCTTAGCCGGCATGTGGAAATAGTTTGAAAACCAGAGAAGCAGTACAGCAATAAAAGGGAGCTAAAGGGAGAGACTGTCTCAAAGACAGGGGTCTTGGTTGTCATGGCAACCAGACTGCTAGTGGTTGAGACTTCCCACTTAAAAGAAATAAATGACTCTTTAGTGGGTTTTTTGTTTGTTTTCTTTTTTAGTGATAGAGCAACCAAGACCCATGATGGGGGGAAAGGGGTGAGAGTAGGGGATGGAAGGGAGAGAGAGAGAATTTAGGTTATCAGTGCCAGAATGAAAGGGTCACAAATGAATGCAAGATCATGTAGACCACAGCAATTCTGTCCCCTGGGAACCAGTAGGGTGGGAGATCTTTTATCATAACACTCTAGGGAGAGAAAGCTTTAGTGCTCCCATTAGAAGAATTTGGAAATCCAATGGAATTATCATCTCTAGGACCCACCATTCCCTTCCAGAATGGCACCAAGAGTGGCAGTTTTTAAGGCTACATTTGCCATCTTCTTATGTAAAGAAAGAAATTCTGTTTCATTATATCCTTTTCTTAAGTGCTCCAACTGCCTCTGCCCTTTTCTGGATCATGGGTGAGGTCAGTCCATGTCACACTTCACATTATTGTGGAAACACTTGTAAATAGGACCAAGGAGATGTCTAGTCTATACATTTTCTGTTTATCATCCTATGAGACTAGGCACCTCCATGGTAGCTCCAACACACTATCCTCACAGTTTCTCACTAGGAGACTGGGAGATCCTGTTGGACAGTCCTGCCTGGTTATGGGGGAGAGACGGGCTGTGGAGGTGTCACTCATTCTTTGGATATGTCAGCTTGGGCTGCCCTAACAAATCCACAGGTTGAGTAGCTTCCACAACAGACCAAGGTGCCAGCTGATTCAGTTACTGGTGAGAGTGCTCTCCAGGCTTGCAGATGGCCACCTGCTTGCTGCGTCCTCACATGGCCTTTCCTCTGTGCCTGTGTGGAGAGACATCTCTCCTGCCTCTTTCTCCTCTTACAAGGGTACAAATTTGATCCGAATCAGGCCTTACCTTTTTTACCTCATTTGATCTTTTTTCCCCCTCTGTATTTTAAAGATTTTCCAATATTGCTGGCAACATGGGACAGCAGTAGGTCATCCATAAAAATCTGCTTTACCCACCCCCGCCCCATAAGCCAGAAAGATAAAGATTACATTGGGAGGTAGGCAAAAGGAATAAGAATGGGTACAATGGTTACAGGTTATGGATAATGTGGGCTAGAGGGTGCAAAAGGTAGGCAACTGACCTCATTTCACCTTTAATGTCTTCTTATAGGTCCTCTCTCCAAATACAGTCATATTGGGGATTAGGGCTTCAACCTATAAATTTGGGGGGACTCAACTCAGTCCATAAAAATCCTCCATTGACACTAAATAAGAATGAAAACTCAGAAACACAGATCAGGACAACTTTGTGAGTTGCAATGACCTTTTTCTATTTTTTGTGTTGAGGAAACTAAAGTATTGTGATGAAAATTTTATATCCTTTGAGGCTTGCTTTAATAGACAGCAATTTGCATTATTAAAATGCTGAAAAAATCATCCAGTTTAAAATACTGACATAGAATTACAATCATTTTAAGTTAATATATTTGAGTCTCATACTAATGACCTAAGAGGAGGAGTGCTTTCTGGAACTTTCTTCTTCTTTTTTTTAATGATAAATAGGGAGACAGAGAATAGGTAGTCAGCATATGGATAATAGATGTTCTTGAAAGTGAGCCCAGAATAAATGGATCAGAAAGATCTAATGGAACTGAAAAAAGAACCAGTTATGTATATTGAAAGGGCTCAGTGTGCCAGGCAAGATCAATGATAACAATATTACATTGAATTCTATCCTGTCAAAAATAACTAAAGACATAGCTATAGAGGTAAAAGGGGAAAATCCTATAGGAGCCCACACGCTAACAAAGAAATAGAATTCTGGCTGAACTCAGACTTGAGGGATTGTAGAACAAAATGCCCCAAGGCAGTGGAACAAAGTCTAAGTCAATTCTGAAGGTCAGAAATTGTGGTAAGATATACACTGAGTGGCCAGATTATTATGACCACCCCGTCAGTACAATGAAGTGAATTAGTTATGCAAATAATAGTAATAATAAAACCTTGAGAGTATATGCTTAGGAAGTTTTCAATATTCAGTATTTTTGGAAGTGTCAATGAAGTGCTGACCGGTCCTAATAATCTGGCCACTCAGTGTATATTGTAGCACAATATGTGGTTAATGATGAAAACAGGAGAAGGCATTCTGAGTCTGCAAAGAAAGCATACCACCCCTGTACTCCTCTTTAACCATTACTTAAAGATATGATTCAGTTGACTGAAAGATGGAACAAAAATGAAGTATGGAAAAGTCATGCAAGAAAAACCAGTGGGGAAACTTGAACTGTAAAAGCAGAAATACATCAATATTATCTTAATGACTATGGATTATGATATAACACAAAATTTTATGTTACCAAATAAATAATTGATGTAATATAAAAATAACAAAATAATGACATATAATATAATTAAATACAATTAAAATAATTAATTAGAGTAAAAGCTACAAATTTTAGTAATGTAATGAATAGCAAATAGACAGGAATTAGGGAGCTGAAGGGTAGAAGAAAGACAAACACTTTAGTTTAAACATGTGGCACATTAAAGATATTTTATTTTTGGCTCTGGCATTTAAAACATACATTACAATGCACTTGGAAAACTTTCAGGTAAGTATCAGAAGAACTAAAAACTATTACAATGCTTCCAGAATAGAAGATAAAAATAAAGAAATATAGGCAAAAAAAAGAAAGTATTCAAAATGGAAAAAATAAAATGAGAGTTAAATAAGGCTAACTATAAAAAAAACAAATGCAATGGATTATTTCTTAGAAAAATGTAAAAGTGGAATTGATTTTAAAAAGCAATAGAATACCCGGATAGTCTAATCACCATGAAAAAATGGAGAACACAGTCATAGTTCCTCTCTAAATGACTCTAGACTATATAATTTTATGACTTTAAAACACTATATTTTATTTCAGAACAGATAAAGTGGTAGAAAGTTTTATGAGTTATTTTACCAAGTAAGGATAACCCTATGCCTAACTATGGCAAAATACAAAAATTTATAGACCAATCTCATTTATAAATACAAATGTGAAATCCTAAAAAAAAAAAAAAAACTATCTGCAATGATATATTAAATATGTAAAAAACAAAAATAGATTCCATACAAACTTAGAATTCAACTTAATAAATTTTTCATAGTGGTATGAGTGTACGAAAGCCCAGAATATGAAACAAATTATAGGTTAAGGGCCCCAGATTCTCCAATAAATAAATGGCAAGAAAAAAAGTTGGCAAACTTATAGAATAGAAAGGGACTTAAGAGACAGAGTAGTCAAATGCAGTGTGTGGAACTTGTTTGAATCTTGAATGAAACAAATCAATTGTAAAAAGATTTATAAGAAATGGGGAGAATGTGAACTATGATGGCTATTTAATGGTATTAAGGAAATACTCAATTTTTAAGTGTTAGGTATAATTTTTTTAGCTGCAAAAAAAAAAATACTAAAAGGAGGTAGAAGGTGTGATGATGCTATGAAGGGCCTGGATTTGAGTCAAGGGGACAGCTAATCACCTCCCAGACTCACTGGTAATCTACAGATGACCAAGGTCACTTCATCTGGATTCTGAAGTGGAAGTGCCTCAGTCCTTCCAGAATGGGGTCAAGGAAGAGCCTGGAGACTGTTCTCACTGGCTTCATGAAAAATAAGCATTTCTTTGAGATCCTTTTCAAATTTTGCCTCTAAATCCAGTCCTGTCTGACTCAAGGCAGAAGCCTGAAAGAGAAAACAGCAAATGCACAGATATGAAGATAGAAATAAAGAAATATAGGCAAAAATAATATGAAAGTATTCAAAATAGAAAGAATAAAATAAGACTTTAAATAAGGACAACTCTAAAAAACAAATGCAATGGATTACCTCTAGAAGAGATCTTGCCCTGGGCCTCCACTAAAATCATCTCCCTTAAAATCCTTAGGAAGGAGGACCCAATGCTCTCTCCCTTCCAGGAGCTTGCCTAACCCGTGCGTTTCCTTTCTGTCCCCCTCCTCTTCCCACCCCAGGCACCTTAACGATTGCTTCCTCACTCCTTAGCTCCAAGGGTCCTTCCTTTATCTCCAGAACATGTTTCCTAAGCCCATTTCTTTCAGGATTACTTTATTTACCAAATAAAGTTGGTAAATCTCTTATAGTTTGGGCCTTGGCTCTGAATTCTTTCCTAGCCAAAACCCAAGTACCCAGGATGCTGACTCCAGGTTTGATCTGACCCCACCAGTCAAACATCTGATGCTCTTCCCACTGCCTACAACCTAAGGCCATCAAATTAAGACCATCCAATCACTCCAGCACTCAGGGAAAATGGGTGGGGAGATGCTGCTGCTACACTGAAATGGATGAGACTCTGCCTGGTTGGTAACTTGGACCTGACAGCTGATCTGCACTGAAGAGCTCATTCTGATCACTGCGAAGCCCAAGACTGGTGTTACATACTGGTAGGTAAAGTAAAGGCATTTCTTGAAAGCCCACTC
Organism: Murina feae; assembly: GCA_004026665.1. NCBI lineage: Eukaryota > Metazoa > Chordata > Mammalia > Chiroptera > Vespertilionidae > Murina > Murina feae. The sequence continues at coordinate 27,058 of PVJC01011376.1, read as the reverse complement.
TTTGAAGGAAGGATGAACCTCCTGTTCTCCAAGGCTAAGACTGTGTCAGGCATGAAGGCATTCCCGGGGCCACTCTGCTACCTCCAGCTCCATGTATAGACACATGTGTGGCTTGTGAACATACTGAATTGTGGCATGCGGGAGGGAGGGAGGCTGGGTGAAGGTGAGATTCTTCCTTAGCTACCTCTCCAAAAATGTCTGTACAAGTTAGAGTAAAAACCAGGAGATACTCAAGAAACCAAAGTTAATGATGTCTTGGGGGTGGGGGAGGGATAGAAGGGGTCAATTGGGAAAAAAAGGGAGGACATATATAATACTTTCAACAATAAAGATTTAAATTGAAAAATAGTCCAACTAATTGTCTCTCCCTACAAAGGAAGGTGGAAGACAATAAGAGCTGAGGGCAATTTTGTATGATGTTTAAGTTCACTGGGAAATTCAGGTGTTGTAAGTCCAAGCATGTGCATCCTGGAAGTTTAATTTATTTCATCTTGTTTAATGAACTCATCTATTTCTATATTCCTGGGGCATGATGAATAATGGAAACATAAATTGCCCTTCTTCTCAGTTTGAACAAGGAGGCTGGGGGAAATGGTCTCAGTAGGAGCAGCCTGCCAATCTGGGAAGTGAGGGTGGATTTTTTTTCAGGCACCGCTTACAAAGATCCTTCCCTGTCCTGCGTGTGCCTCTTTTTGACATTCAGCCCTATAATCCTTGTCTTCTGAGGACAATTGTTGCAAAATTCTGTCATCCCAGAAATTAGGGGAAAGTAGAAAGGATGTAAGAAGGAAGCAGGACATGTGCTTTCTACTTCACCTTGTAAAAAGTTTTATGGTTGTAAAAGATCAAGCGTACGTCCCGTACAAACCATTCCACTGTATACACTTTCTCAGTCAGCCTTTCCTTCACCAAGTCCAACCACATGGCTTCCTTAAAGGGCTCGGCATAATCTCGGATCTAGGGACAAAGTCATTAAAGGGGTGATGTTAGCACAGCCATCATGACAGGATAGATCCAACTTAAGTATAAGGCAAGTCTTTATTTCCAGGGTAATGATAATACCATCGGACACCTAGATGCCAGGCTTTGTTCTGAGACCTGCCACGGTAATAACATGCCATAACAACCCTATGGGATAGGTACTATAATAACTACCATTTTACAGATGAGGAAGCTGAGGGAGGGAGAGGTTAAGTAACTTATCTAAGATGTCATAGCAAAACAGTGGTAGAGCTGGGACTTGAACTCATAGTTTGGCTCCTGAGTTTGGGCTCTTAATCTGTAAGCTATCCTTAAGAAAGACATTGCCCTGCAGGGACAGTAAAACTAGGACCCAAGGGAGATGAAGCTAGCATAGTGGGGTGGAGTTGGTCCCACGCCAGCATCTGCAGCTAAAGGTTCTGCTCCCTGCAGACAGTACCTTCTGCAGGACCCATATGCTGGGTTTCCAGATTGAGTTTTACACCAGAGAGATGACTGGGGGATGAGAATCATCCAATGCGACACTTACGTTACGTGGGATCTTTGCAAAAAAGGCACTTTGTGGGTGACAATAGGCCTTCAAGAGGAGGAACTCACATTTCTGTAAAACATCAAGAGGGTTTTAAAGGGAAATGTAGCAGGTAGACAGTGGAGAGAGCTTATGTCCAGACAAGCAAGCATGTAGGCCCTCCAACCTTATTTGTCAAAGTCTCCTGAAGTGGGTTCAGTTCTGTTCAGACTCCATTTTGGGGCACTGAAATACCATCCCCTGAAGCTAGACACCCTTAGGTGCCCATTCCCTGAGCCTGTGAATGTTGACTTCTCACATGTGAGCAGGAAGGAGAGATCCTGGGGTTTGAATCTGACTCACCAGCTGCTCCTCAGGCCCCATCTGCCTCGTCAGGACCTCAGATCCCCTGAGACACTGCTGATTTCCTGAAGACTCCATCCTGCAGAAGGTGCAACTCCACGGGCTCCTGAGAGGTTCGGCATAGGTGAGCAAGGCAAGACCTCAGAAAAAGCCACCATTCTTACGGCTGCCACTGTTTCTCCTTTCAGGAGTGGCTGGTGGGCACAGCCAAAGCTTGAAGGGGACAATTCCCAGTCTCCAAGACCCCTAGATGGGGTGTGACCTGAAGACCTTCCTCCCATTGAGGGTAGACCACTGGCATTTCCCACCTCCATCCCCCTTGGACAAGAGTCTGTGCTGCAAACCTAGGAGAGGACATCTCCCTGGGGCAGTGGCAGCCTAGCTTCACAGACATAGGCTGTCACTGACACCAGAGGGGACAGCCCTATCAGGTTGCTCTGAGCACACCTGTGCCCACCATGCCCATGGGGCCTGCTCTTCCCTCTGGAGAGGCAGAACCCGGAAGAGGCTGTGCATGAGGCTGCTGCATCTCACTAACCTTTTAGCTTCCATGGGTGGGATGTGACAGTCCTCATGAAAGGCTCGGGGACAGGTGCCACAGTGAAGCAGCTGTCCCCCTCTGCAACACACCTCACATTCATTCGAGTTTTCCCACTGGAAGAGGAGATAATGCGGGCACACCTGGGATCAGCAAGATCCGCTGAGCACTAACACTGTGGGGCTCTGGGACATATCGTCCTAGCCTGTCCCAGAAGGGACTGGAAGGTCATGGAATCCTTTTCTACAGGGTATGGTTTGAGGACCAGTGGCTTTAGCCTCATCAGGGAGCTGGTTAGAAACACACACCTACTGAATCAAACCTGCATTCTAAAGGATCCCAGGTGTTTGGCATGTGAAATTTGAGAAGACACGACTGTAGTCAACTCCCTCCTTTTACAAGTCTGGGAAGACGAAATGCTTTGATTCCTGCAGACTCAAAGCAACATAGTACCTGAGCCAGACTGGCACTCAGGCCTACCTGAGGTCAGAGCTGTTCCCACCTGCTGGGTGCCATCCCAGGCAAGCCTGTGTGCCACTCAGAACTGTCCCTAAGGCTATGGCTGACGGACAGAAGGACACACAGAGTTGCTGTGCAGTGCGTCATTGTGTGGGCTTGAGAACTCATATAGATCTTTCTCGTGGCTTTAAAATGGGATACAGTAAATTCTGCAAGTGATTTAGGTGAGGAACCCCATCTTCACTGCTGAGTTAAACACTGGTTCTGCTACTGGCAGAACAATTGGACAAGAGACCACTTTCTCTGCGCTGAAGATAGGAGCCAGGAAGTGGTATTCATCCTTCTGTGCCCATCTGTGGCATTGTCGTCCCCCCTCCCCCCAGACAGATGGTGGGGGTAAAAAGGTGAGAAACAGATCACCAGGAGCTGGAGGAAAGGATCCAAGGGGCTGGAACAGGCCCCACTATCCTCAACTACCCACAACACAAGCATGAGGACCTGGGTAAAGGCTTAGAGAGGAAAATGTTTTTCCATTCTCAACACTGGCCACTCAGCCAGAGTGAAAATTCCCTTCGATTTGGGGATGGTGTTCATCTCTCTTGTAACTGAAAGGAGACTTCTCAGCAGCTTCCTCCACTGACTGGGCCCCAGAACTTCATAAAGAAGAATCCCTCCACCCTGAACTCTGGTGGATCTTTCTGGCCTTCCCATCTTGAATTCTCCAGTCTGCTTTTCTTTGTCCTTGGGGTTGATACCCCACGGCCATTCTTGCCCTCTGACTGGATGCCTGGCCTGCTCTGGACCAGGGTGCAGATTTCAAGGTAGCCTAGACCTACCCACTCTTCGTAATTAAGATTCTAATTGGATCCAGAGTCCTGAGCCACCAGCACCTCCCGCCCCATATACTCTGGAGTGCAATTGTTTCAAGCACACATGATATGATAGAGAAAGGACATAAAATTCCTCAACCTCCTGATCTCTAAAAAGAGTCTGACTCTGGTTTTTGTGATGACCACTGACAGTTTCAAGCCCCACCTCCCTCTTACCCTCTTGCCACATCTGCAGAAGTTGATAACAAAGCTGTGGGTTTATAAAGATAACATATTTTTTAAAGCTATGGGTTCCTTCCCTCAGCCCTAGTAGGAAGTCCAAACCATATAGGCCCTGCCCCAGCAAGAGAAACCTCACCCTATTGCTAACTGTCCTCCTCAGCCCCACACTACACTCCCATATAGTAGCAACTATTGCCTGTACACTAGACCCTTGGGGATGGAGGCTCTCACAAGCTCTGAGCCAGGACTCTGCACCAGCCATCCATTGTGGGAAGCCACAAAGCACTTTTGCAGTACCTGCGTCAGGTGTCTTGATGGTACACACATATAGAGTCCCACTCGGTCTACTGTAGAGCAACAGTGATGTCTAGAGTGATGGGGCCAGGGAAAGGCCCATGTTAGTCTGTTTAAGGTCAGAACTAGACTTCATTCTTATTATCCCAACGTGGCTTCTTCTAGGTGGGATGGAAGGTCGGATCAAGTGAACTCCTGGCTATCATGCGCTGACATGTGGCATTACGTACGAGTAAGAAGAAACTATAATGTTGGGGCCATGAATTAATGATCTGGATTTTAAATATCTTTATTGTTGTTGTTTTTTATGGTTACAAAAATTTCCACATGTACATAAATGTGTAATATGGAAGGTAAATACCCCCTATAATCCTGTCCCATAATAGCTACTAATTCTTTTAGATTTTTTAAAGGCATAGAGTTACATATTTACATAAACAAAACATAGTACTACCAGTTTGAATTTTCAAAAGCTTTCCTGACCTCAACACCTGTATGTGGTTTTCCATTGACTGAAGGATAAATCCTCACCTATGCATTAAAAAAATACCATTCTGTAGATGTCTTAGGTTATTTTATAATACTGATAGACATTTGCAGTCTTCCCTATTTTTTTTTTTTTTTGCTATTACACTAAGCATCCTGTACATATCAAGGTGTTTCACATCAGTATGGAAAAGACAGCTTATACAAGAAGTGACATTGGAGGACCATTGTTTCACACACTTTGAATGGAGCCAGCCAAGGGGCAAGCTAGCCTACAGGGCAAGATGGGAGTGATACCATTGCCTCTGCTGGAGGCTCAGATCTAATGAGAAGCCCATGAATGGGACTTGTGTCTGAAGGAGACATCTAAGCAAGTAAAGAAGGCTGAGGAAAAGCAACGGGTACAGCCAATGGACTGCCATTTTCACCCGGAGGAAGGTTCTGCAGACACAAAGCTTAGTTCAAAGACATTCTTCCATTCTGATGCCCTTGATAAAAAGCATGTTGAGTTAGGATGACTTAATGTTCAATCAAGGATGATTAGCTTTCCCTATCTGTTCTTATCTATTTCAACACCATATTTACTTTTCAAACTAGAGCACTCAATTTCTGACACCCTGGGTTTGCCATCATCCAAATATTCAGATCTTTGTTTACAATATATACATCATCAGCTTTTGTCCTGGTCTTTATTCTAAAGAGTTATTTGCCCCCCTATCTCAAATCAGCTATGAAAATAATGGTGGCCTGTACAGGTATCAGAGCACTAAAGCAGTCAACATGAAGACGCAGTGTCTAAATGTGAAGGTCACTCAGAGCTGGGAAACTCCAGGATTCAAGGATGGCCTTTGGACATGAAAAGCTGGGAACTTGGTGACTGAAAATGTGGTAGAAATTCACTTTCTATTTACCTCTTTCTTGAGACTTATTCTTGAAGGACAGAACAAAAGTCCTTTCTGAAAGAGAGAAGAGGTCAATGAATTAGGTTATTCTGGAGACTTTTGTAATTACCGAAGTTTTCTCTTTCTAGTGAATATTTGTACCTGGATATCCTATTGTGTCTCAAACCCTAGGTGTCTAAAAGAAAAATGAGCTCCTTTCTCCAATCAGTTCTTTTTCTGGATTTGATAAAATCATTTCCCCGTATTACTTAAATCCAAGACCTGTCAGTCTTTTTTTCTCAGTCTCTTCCCCATCCACTCCTTTTCATTCGCATTTTTTCCTCTCTAGATAAAATCCTATGGTTTCATCCCAGGAATAATTTTTAAGTGTAATTGAGAGGCTTTGTGTTGAGATCACTAGGACCCTAGTGTGTTGCTCACGGGATGGAATAGTGTGCTGGAAAGTACAGAGGAGAGACTGACCATGGACAGAATGTCCTGGAAACTCCAGCTTCAGTGAGGGGTCCAGATGGAACGGTGTCTTGAGGAGCGTTTAGCGGGTGGAAAACACTGGTAAGCTATGGCTGAGGTCTGTTTTCATCCAGTTTCCTTCCAGCTAACCCTATCTAATACCACCAGGGAAAGCTACTTAAATCTCTTCTGACTTTAAAACCCTTTGCTTGTGCTTTAAGTTCTTCACTATCAGTACCAATCTGCATTTTTAGCTTTATCACACACATCTTTTTTTTTTCTACTAAGGTTTACCTCTTTCTCAATCATGCTGTGGAATCCTAATGGGAATTTCTTCACACTTCTGTTATTGACATTCCCCTCATCCTTCAAGGAATTAAACTCATCACCTATCTGCCCCTTGTCCTTATAATACCTCCATCAGCTGTTGCAGGGTCTGTCCTTTGCAACGCACATTCCGCTTCCAGTGCTTTGATTTTGTTCCTCTTCCTTTAATTTCAAATTCTCTTGGTGTGAACCAAACTTTCTCCTCATTCTGAATACACTTCTCTGAGGATCCTATAAAACAAAGACAGCCCATCCCACCATCTACTTCCATCTTCTGAATTCTCCCTAAACTCCAACCCCCTGATTGTGGTGTTCTACCTATCTGGGTTCAGGGAGACTCCCTGGGAGGCAGAACCAGTAGCGGGGACTCTAGGTTCCTTCCCTTTCAGACTGAAGGAAGCCCTAAAACCTGCCTGAGCGGTGAGGGATTGGGAGAGAATTGTCATTTTATGTGACACCTTCATGTGGCAAGGACATGGTGATCAGTGTCCTGGGGTCCACAGATGGATGACTCTTTTGGGGGAGTGCAGTGTGGCCACCAGGTGTACCACAGCAAGGAAAAGTTTGAAAATTCCTTTTTAACAAACACTTTCCCCCTTTTTTCTGCAGTCTGATTTGCAGGGCTCATTTCCTGAACAATCACACACCTGGGTACTTCCTCCCCTCTAGTGATTCTTTGTTAGGGCAAGGGCGGAGAACCTTTTTTTCTGCCAAGGACCTTTTGGATATTTATGACATCATTTGAGGGCCATACAAAACTATCAACTTAAAAATTAACCTACTAGCCCTGACCGGTTTGGCTCAGTGGATAGAGCATTGGCCTGCGGATTGAAAGGTCCCAGGTTCCATTCCGGTCAAGGGCATGTACCTTGATTGTGGGCTCATCCCCAGAAGGGTGAGTGTAGGAGGCAGCTGATCAATGTTTCTCTCACATTGATGTTTCTAACTCTCTATCCCTCTCCCTTCCTCCCTGTTAAAAATCAATAAAATATATTAAAAAAATTAGCCTGCTATATTTGGTCAAACATTTAATTAACTCAGCCCCAATGCCTTGGTAGGGCCTGACCAAATGACTTTTTAGGCCTTATATGGCCCCTGGTCTGGACATCCCCCACCCCTGGTCTAGGGGTTCCAAAGAGCAGAATATCAAGGAACTCACCTTTTTCCATTTTCTCCTTATATAAAATCCCTGTCTCCCTACCACAGGTCACAAGAAGTGTAGGAGACTGAAAATCCACAGTATCATCTTCGGGTTTTTCTGAAAGTGGATGAAGAGCACAATTTGTTACTCAATCCTTATTCTTTCTCTCTCTCTCATGAATCCTCCTTTCCATGAGCATAAGTAGCGCACCTTCCTTTACCTGGTGCAGGCAGCTCACTGAGACATAGGGACCTTCCATCCCCAGTACTTCAGAAACAACAACCCTGCTGCTAAGGGGGGGAAACAACTTTCTGAAGTGTTCCCCCAAGTCTTGTGTCTGGCTCAGCCTTCCTCACGCACTTCAGCAAACAAGGCCTTTAAGGATGGAACCCTGCCTGGAGTGCTCCAGTGTGGATTAGGTCACCATTAGTAACTGTGAGCCAATAGGAGGGGCCTGCTATGAAAGCCAGCAACTAAAAAACAAAGAGAGTCCATGTAAACAGAAAACACTGCGGAGGAAGTGAAAAGAAAAGCCTCACAGAGAAAAGGAAGAGCAGAATGGAAAAAAGAAAAAAAAAGAAAAACCAAAACAATTAGCAATGGGAAGATTAACTCAGGAATTTTTACAGAACACAGGGAAAGGGCACTAGGTAAAAATTAGATGGAAAGACACTACCTGGGGAAAGATCTGGGAGTTTTATGATCAGCACACACATTGCATTGTTTATTTTCACAAGAATCTGTGAAACAGGGAAGGCAACAATGATCCTCATTTTATAGGTGAGGACACAGACTTAGATCTAGAGAAAATTCCAGGTGGACCACATTTCATGAGGGGCAGCTGGCTTTGGGATCCAGACATACCATCTAGTCTAATGCTCTTCCCATGCCTTCCAAAGGGCCTCATCAAGACTCCCTAATATCTAATCTAATAAAAGAGAAACATGCAAATTGACCATACTTCCAACACACCCACAAGCCATGCCCACCAACCAATCAGGAGCAAATATGCAAATTAACCCAACTAAGATGGTGGTGGCCATGGAATTGGAGTGAGAAGGAGGCTTGGGTTGCTGTGGGCAATGGAGGAAGCAAGCTTCCTGCCTGCCCTGCGGGCTCTGAGCTCCGCTCAAGGTTACAAAGTTTCAATTATAGAAGATAAATAAATCCCAGATACCTGCTTCCAGTCTGTGGGTGTGGCCAGCCTGAAAATGGCCATCAGCCCCTCACCCAGGCTGGCTATACCTCCATAGAGTAAGGGTGCCTGCTGGGGGAGCTTGGCCAGCCTGCAAACATCTATCAGACCCCCAGCGGGACCCCCTCCCACCCTGAAGAGGCTGTGGCTAGCCTGTAAACAACCATTAGCCCCTCACCCAGGCTAGCCAGGCATCTCAGCAGGACCCTCACCCTTATCTGGGACACCCTTCAGGGCAAACCAGCTGGCTCCCACCTGTGCACCAGGCCTCTATCCTATATAATAAAAGGGTAATATGCAAATTGACCCTAACAGCAGAATAACTGGGAATGACTGGTCACTATGACACACACTGACCACCAGGGTGCAGACGCTCAATGCAGGAGCCGCCCCCTGGTGGTCAATGTGCTCCCACAGGGGGAGCTCTGCTCAGCCACAAGCCAGGATGCCAGCTGCCAGCACAGTGGTGGTGGCGGGAGCCTCTCCCACCTCCTCAGCAGTGCTAAGGATATCTGACTTCAGCTTAGGCCTGCTCCCCGCTGGCAAGTGGACATCTCCTGAGGAGTCCCAGACTGCGAGAGGGCACAGGCTGGGCTGAGGGATCCCCCACAGTGCACAAATTTTTGTGCACTGGGCCTCTTGTACTAGTATAATTGATAATAGTACAGGGACACTGTTAACTCAGAAGGCACAGCCAGGGTAGAAATGTTAAGGAGGCAGGAAAAGCTGATGCTGGTGGATAACTGTCAGTGTTTGCCTGGATTCTTGCCTACACTAGTGTTTTCTAAAGTGACCAGGGATTTTTTTTTTCTTGTAAAAAACAAAGAACTTGAAATTTGAACACCTAGGTTTTTAGCTCATGCAAGTTTTTTTCTGTTCTAATTAACTATAAAATGAGTTGAATCATACTTACTTGAGGGTTAAATGATAAAATGTAGAGCAAAGTGATTTGACAATTGTAAAGTGATATACACAGTTATATTGCTGTCAGGGCCTCTCTATAAGATTGTGTGGGTTGTGCACTGAGCAAGGATTCCACCTTGGAGGGGGATCTGATTTGCATCCAAGGCAGAATCCATCTGTACACTTCCTACAGCAAGCTTCCAGCAGAGGGCAGAAAAGGCCGTGGCTTCAGGAATCAGTTCTGAGGGGTGTGGGGAACGTGATTGCGGAAGGAGCACCCTTTTCTAGTTCACAGGGGCATCATATGGGTACATGGAGGCCCTGATGTAGTTGCTATTCATCCTTGATGAGGAAGAATGAATAAGGTTTTGATGACTTGACAGTTACTTAAGCATAAATTGTGTGAGGCACAGGGGAAACAGCAAAACTGACCCATTTACTGGCTTCATTTGACTTTCACGCAGTGAACAGAACCTACACAGACAGTTAATTACAGTTGTGATAAGTTCCAGAGAGAAAAATATACAGGAAGCCCTGTTCCTGCCTGCAGGGTGGAGAATGCTCTATTCAAGGTGAGGCCTGAGGATGTATAGCAAAGGGAGGGATGGGGATGAGGGAGCGTGTGTGTATGTGTGTGTGTTGGGGGGGTGGGGCACACCAAGCAGGCCCTGAACAGCAGTGTCAAAGGAACCTATGTGTTGAGAAATCAGGCTGGTGACCACCCGAAGGGTGTGGGTAGGGATTGGATTATGGGAGTGGATTGTGTTCTGTTTCTTGACTCGGTGCTGGGTACATATGGGCTCTTGCTTTGTGTTAATTCCTCAAGCTGTACAGGTCTGGTGCATGCATTTGTCCGTAAGCACATCACACCAGTGCTACTCAGCAGGTGGCCTGTGATGAGACAGGGGCTTGACCAGGATAGAAATCAGTGCACTGCTGTCTCCACTGGGTAGGTCTGGTCACAAAAACAGTGTGTTCAGTGTCACAGTTGCTTCACAAGCTCTGCAGACCTGCATTAAACAGGCTTGTAGGTGGCACCAGTCTATAGATCCCACTTTGAATAGCACCTGCTATACTTTAATAATAGGTTAATGGGACTAAGAAGACCAATGTTGCTTGCGCCAGAGAAGGAGAGAGTGACAAGAAAGAATGCTGAAGAAGTAAGTTATAAAAGCAGAAGAAAAGTGAGTACATGAAGAGGAGGAGAAGAGAAAGGAGGAGGAGAAGGGGAGGACAGTCACCCCAGGAGGCACAAGAGTTCAGAGGGACAGAAACTCAGAGCCTGACCCACAGAGACCAGACCTGCACTCCTGACTAACTCAGGAAGAGAAAGTCGGTCCCACGAGCCATGAGAACATGCTCGGCTTTGCTTAGATTAGGGTTTTCAGCAATTCCTAGAATGAAGAAAGTAGATGTTTATATTAAACTGGACTTATGTGTTCGGTCATTTTCCCTTATCATTTTTGAGTCTCTGTCAGTACTGTGTTGAAGAGTGGTTGCCAGGGCACAACGTGGATAGAGTGGGTGGGCAGTGGGGCAGCACTCCTTATGTCATTCACTGGGAGTGTGCCACCTGTGGCACCTAGTTGGAGTGGAGAAGAGGCCGAGGAGGACAAGGACAGTGGGAGGGAATGCGGAGGAGGGGAGGGAGAATGGAGCTTTCAGCAACAGGCCTGGGCCCTGAGGCACCTGAGGGCAAGTCTCTGCCTCGCTTACTTACTTTTTTGGGGAATATTTTTCTGACAACTTATTGTTGAACTTGAACAGACATCCTTTTTTTGTTTCTTTTCTAAAAAAAAAAAGTCAATTATAGTTGGAAACATACATTTACATGCTATATATGTCAAGTACATTGAAGTAATGTTTCTTGTCTTTGTTTCAGTTTAGAGAAAGACAGATATGAATGCTTATGAAAGGAAAATCACAGCACTGACCAAGTAAAAATAGCAAGCTCTTGTTAATAGGTAGGAAGGCTAAAATATTACAGAAGTCAACATGTCAAATCATTATTTATAGTAATATGTATAATAATGTGTGCATATACATTTAATACAAATACTGGAGTTAATAAAGGATTAACCTTTTATATATTATATAGGAAGGGCTTTTTAAGGCGGAAGTACAGGGCATAAAGCAGTGATTCTCAATGCTGGGTGATTTTGCCACCCAGGGGCTATATGGCATGTTGGGACCCTCCCCTCCCCCCTTTTTTTGTCATGACTGGGAGGCAAGTGCTATTGGCCTCTGCTTGGTAGAGGCCAAGAACACCAACTTTGAAAACTCTGGCATAAACCATACTGGAAAAGATTGTCATACTGGAAAACTGATTTGTCTAACTCAAATTTTAAAAAGGTTTCTATAACCAAAAATTTCTTAAGTTAGAAGACAAAAACAAAATAAGAAAAATTGCAATAACAAATTGTTAATTTTGATTAAACAACAACAACAAACAGAATATTCTTATACAAAAATGGCATATATGAACAGGTGATTCTTAAAAGAAAAAAATTCTAATAAAAATTTTATTAAAAAATAGGTTCTGGTCATTTATGATCGTCCCAAACTTCAATGGTTTATTTACAGGTGTTATCAAACTACAGCCTGAGGGCCAAATTGGCTCAATGTTTGTTTCTGTAAATAAAGTTTTATTGGAACACAGCCAGGTCCATTTGTTTATATATATTTATTTCTGGTGGCTTTTGTGCTACAATGACAGTGTTGAGTAGCTGCAAAGAGATTGTAAGACCAGCAAAGCCTAAACTATTTATTATTAGTCCCTTTTTAGAAAAAGTTTGCTAAATGCTGGTTTAGAAAAACACAGGTTTACTTCCCCTCATGCTGTTTATTGATCACTAGTTAGATAAGGTCCCGCGCCACTGACACTCATGGAGCCTGGGACGGAGATGCCTCTGTCTAGAACATCGCTGGTCCCATGGCAGAGAATGACAACACAGGGCTCTTAAAGCTTTGGTTTGGAAGTGATCCTCTCACTTCCACCCACACTTCTTTGTCATGTCAAGTCACATGGCCATCCCCGAGTACACAGAGCAAGGATATATAATCTTCTGAAATATTGATGAGCAGCAATACAACCTGTCACAGCATGTTTAACCACATGCACGGTACAAAGAAATTCAAAGAGAAACATTGGTGGAATATCATTCCGTGCTTTTCATTTGTCAAACACAGAAAAGTCTTATTATTTCTAGTAGTGATGGAGGTGTAGGGAAGAGGGTGTCCATATCTCATTAATGGGAGCCTAAAGTGGCAATTGTTTGGTCATCACTATATGCTCATTTTAAATATGCAGACTCATTGACCAATTGACTTCACTTTCAGAAATCCACTAGTAAGAAATACTACTGAGAATGTGTTCACTTTAGGGATTGGTGACACTCTCCTCACCAGGTCACCTTGAATCAAGGAGGAGCCCCAGACTCAGTGGAGCAGTGGTGACTTTACCAATAGAAATGTAAGCAGTAAGTAGACACTGGGAAGTGGTCATGTGAGTCCACAGGGCACAGCTGAGGTCAACTGCACCCAGGGGATACACTTACTTCTTCCAACAACCACTCAAACCAACAGATCTTTGCTCCGTCTTTATGCCCTTCTTGTCTACACTGCTTTCTTCTTCTCATATTAACTTTTCACGTCCACCTAACCTTGTGTCTGCTGCATGAGAAACCCTCCCACAATGAGCCTTCAAATGATAGATTCTGTCACCAGCCTTACCCTCAGGTCCACATGTTTGGGCACATTCAGTCCTTGTCATCATCCTTGTCATCATCCTTGAGTTTCTGGTTGAGTTATTCTTCTTTTGAGTCGCCTGATCCACCACTTGAGGCTTCTCTTGGATTCTGTGCACAGATGAGGTGGTTCCTGGGCAAAATAGTGATTTGTCAGTAGTTTCCTACGGTCCCTAATGAAGCTCATCTTTCCCCTGTTAGTGATCTTTCTTCTGATGCTCTCTGTCTCCACACTGTCAGGAAATCCTGCATCCCTATACTTCACTTCATCTTACTGTTTTTCTACAACTACTCCTCTCCTTTCTCACATTACACCTTCTGGTTCTATGTCCCCCTTTGACTCCTCTTTTTGTCTGTTAATTACATGTGTATCAGTGAGAATGTAAGCTCCATGTTTGTTTTGCTCTCAGATGATTTCCCAAGACCTAGGACATGTGCCTGGCACCCACCTCAACTCATTTTATCTTTGCTGAATGAATATACTATAAGGGCATTTAATATTTTTGACATTACTAGAATTATGAATTTTTTAACCTTAAAACTCTCAGTATCCTAGTGTTCCCTAATTATTAAATCAATAAGTCTCAGAGGAGGGCAGATGCTGGCTAGAATGGAGAAGTCACAACTCAGCTGAAACCATTTTGGAGACATTACCCATCCTGAAGCACCGAATTCGCTGAGAATGAAGGGAATTTTTAAGTTCCAAAAATTTTCTTCATGTGCCAAGAAGAAAGGTTTGGAGGTCTGAATGTAAAATTTCCATAGAAGTCACTGGTAACAAAAAACTCAGCATTTGACAAAAAGTAAGTTTCCTCCAGCCTAGGCAGGCACTAGGGTTGTGAGTTGGGGAAAAAGGCAAGGGTTGGAGGAGGGCACAGAAGGAGGTCTGAGTCTCTTCATCCCCAAGATTGAGGGTGTTGGAAACAAGCAGAAAAATGGGGATGTCCAAAGCAGGGAAGCTCATGTGATGCTGCATGTTTGGAAGCTGAGATAAGGTCCCCTTAGAAGGTGCCCAGGACTCCATAAGGTAGGGAATCCAAGAGATTCCTCACCCACTAGCATACCTTGAGCTACAGAAAAAGGAAAGGAGAAAGGAGAGGAAAGAGGGAAGAGGGAGAGAATGCAGAGGAGAAAGAGAACTGGGTAATGAAGACAGCAGAGAGAATAAAGGAGGCAGAAAAATGTAGTTTCATGAATTTTTATTTCCTGTAGGAAAATAACACAAGTTTCACGGTCGATGCATGATAAGTAGGTGGTTTGGCACACGCAGTGACTATAAATCTAACTTCAGTTTCATCTGGGGAATGTGAATCCTTCCTGCACATTCATATTTGTTTTGTCTATTCTTCCTGGCTCTGAACTTGCACTAGACACAGTCCTAATCTCAACATTGTCTGATGCCTCTTGCCCACCTCTTCCCCATTCCTTTCCAACGGTAAGAAAAGAAGCCTTTGGAACCAACAGCGTGTCTGAGTTCTCTGTGAGGAGGAGTCCTTGTACAGGGTGGCTTAAGGGACATGGGACTAGCCCTGTTCCCATGACACCAGGGGACCATGTGGCTGAAAAGAGGCCGTGCTTGACATGCAAGTGAGGGCCCTCAAGAATAGGAAGGAAGCGATGACTTCACTCTTCTTGCTTACTTTTCAGGAGCCTTTTTTTCTGTCTTGTTTTTGATCTTAAGCAGCTATATATTTTTTTTCTATTTTCTAAAACAGTAAAAATATATCTCATGGCTATATAGATTGATCTACAAGATCGAGATGTCAATACTTTATAAATCAACTTATTTCTGTCTTCCCATCACTTTGGGGAAGCAGAAAATCATGAGATCTATGTAAAAACAAGTACTCCATTTTACTTGGAAATTAAAAAAGTTGAATAAAGAAGTAATAAGGATATATTAAATTATTAACGTTTAAGTTAGTTTTTTTTTCCAAATTTATAACCTGGTTTTTAAAGACTTGAAGAATATATATAGAGAGATTATTATAAGCTTTAGATATAAAATATTTCTTAGCCAAAACTCAAGGCCAGAAATCGTAAAGGTAAAAGACAGATTTGACCATTAAAAAAAATTAAAAATGTCCACACTTCAGAAAACATCCCCACAATATTTAAAAAGTAAAAAATTGCAAAATAGTAAAATATAGAGGGTTAATATTCTTCATAAATAGCACAAAAGATGAATAACACAAAAAAATGGGCCAAGAACATAAGTTGAAAATTATTACAGTAGAAATACAAATAATAAATTTATTTAAAAATTATCTTTAGACCACTAAAAATAAAAAAATGCATTGCTTGGTTTTAAGAATACCCCACACTTTAAACAATTTATCCTATCTAAGTTCATCAGGATATAGTTAATGAACACTCATGTATTGTTAAAGAGAATGTAAGCAATTACATTTTTGGCGGAACAATTTGGTGACATATATGAAATTTAAGATAAGAAGATTCAAACCAAGTAATCTCACATTTAAAAATTCCTAGGAAATTATTAGAGAAGTGTGCAAAGATACAAATACATGTGAACATGATTTCTATTCTCATATAAAAATTTGAAATAGCCTAACTGTTCATCAATAGGTGATGACTTAAATTTTTAATCATACAATAATGTGCTATGCAGCTAAGAGAAAGGAAATAGGGAACACTGACATGAAGATATGTGCATGAAATTTGCAATAAAAAAGTATTAATAAAATAGACTAATAGTATGAATATATATATATATATATATATATACATGTATACATATATATATACATATACATATATAAATATATGACAACTGGTAAGAGTGACATGGAACCCACCCAGACAGAAAACACACAGGTTCTACACTTACGCTTTTTCTCTGGAGAGTTCCCCAGAGACAGTTGGCTTCCATCAGCTAGAGGATCTACAAAGTAATAACAAAGTTACTTTTAATAAGCAGGCTTTACATTTGTTGACCACACTCATTTCAGACAATATTAAGATGACAAAGCTTTGACAATGCTATTTCTGTCCCTTTCTTTCTGATGGGGAATCATGGCTCCAAGGCATGAGTCCTGTATCCAGAGAATCATCTCAAACCCATTCACCTTTTATACATCTCAGTGTTCCTATCTGTAAAACGGAATAAACTACTCACACTTCTCCAAGTGTGAAAATAAATAGAATTTATCCATGAGAAAATTGGAAGTATTACCATAGAAGTCGGTGCAATGGAGGAGAAATTGTTAAAATGACCATTTATTTCAAAGATGGTCAAATTTAATACATTCTTGCGGCAATGACTAGATCTTTGTTGTTTGTGAGTCAATGTGGGATTTGTAAGTTGTCATTTGTAAGTTGTGATATAATGACCAAAATCACCAACAAACAGAAGGATGTTCAGCTTTCCCCCCTCCAAGGACAGGAATGACAGTGAGCATAACAGTAGACATGGTGAGGATGAATTAACATGCACTTGTTCCCCAGCGCATGACAACAACATCATCAGTTGCTTGTGCCCAGTTATACTATTATGCATGTGTTTATAATGAGATGTTCTCTTCCCAATTTTCCCAGAAAAGTCATGTAAGAAGCATGGAGATTGGGACTTAAGAAAAAACTTGATCTAAGGCTTGGGCACTTCCAATAAAGTACCAAGAATATGCTTACCGCATGAATTCTCAGTAGTGGTGATGCTGCCCAAAAACTGATTCCTGGAGGGAAATCTTACTCTTTTTTATATATAAGGCATAAATAAATATATGCAGTCCCTAAATCCATATATAAAATCTTTGTGAAATTAAAAGTCATGGGGGGTATGTGTTCTTGATTAGGTAAAAGAAAAACACACATGCTAGTGGGCTCCCTAGGGCAGTGATAATGAAAAGAGGGCTGAGAAACGCTTGCTTAGAGTAAAACAGTTCTGAATCTGGGCTCCAGAGACTGAACTCTGAGACTTACAGTCCCTCATCTGTACCTTGCGTGATTCTTGGTGGCGTGCTGGATGGGTCCTGGGGACTCTTTGCTTCATTCATATCTGAAGTGTCATCACTGACCTCTCAAAAAAAATGGTATTCTGTTCAGATCTCAGTAAACACGCCCGGGAAAGTCTCATGGGGAATCTCACAGAGATCCAGGGAGGAAACTTGCACACCCTGCAGCTGGAGGCTGGAGGTTGCACGTCCTCTAGAGCCTCCGAGGCGCCTCCTGTGTATCCTACACTGGGTGTCTCCCACTCAGGGCAGCAGAACATCCAATGAGAGGCTCAACGTGAGGTCATGAACCCTGAAGGGGTCCTGGAAATGCTTTTAGGAGATTTTTGAGGTCAAAACTGTTTTCATAATAAGATGGCTTTTGTCTTTGTTGCTATGGAGATCTCTCTACACATGGGTCAAGAACTGCTGGTGCCTTAGGACAAATCAAAGCAGTGTCTTCAAACTGTTGGAGTGGCTACTGTAGGAGTGGTTATTGCACTCTTCATTGTCACTCACCAGAAAAAAAAAAAGCCAGTTTTAAGAATGTTCTTGAGGCAGTAAAAACTATTAATTTTATTAAATTTCTATCCTTGAGTACACATCCTTTTAACAGCCTTAGTGCCCCAAGTCCCAGCTGGGGTCAGCTGTACCTTGTAATCACAGCTGTTTCTTTAACAAAAACTCCTCAGATGTAACCGATACTTGTGTCCTCTCTGCTGCTCCTGTCACACCTCATCGCCTCATATTAACTTCTCAGATCCACCTAGCCCTGTGCCTGCTGCACAAGAGACCCACACTGAGCTTTCAATCGATAGACTCTGTCACCCGTCTTACCCACAGGTCCAGACGTCTGGGCATAGTCTGTCCTTGCCTTTTGGGTCCTTCTCACCACCTTTGAGTTCCTGGTTGAGTCATCCTTCCTTTGAGTGACCTGATCCATCATTTGGAGCTTCTCTTGGATTCTGTGACCAGGTGAGGCTGTTCCTGGGCCAAATAGGGATTTGTGAGTAGTTTCCATTGGGATCCCCTCTGAGTGACCTTCCTTCCCATTCCTCTAGCTCCCAAACATTGAGATCTCTGTACCTGAGTGCCTCATCTTTCTCCTGCTATTTCTCTGTAATTATATATTTTTTCTTGTGTGTGCCTTACTTCCTTTCCCCCATCCCCAAATTCGCCACCTGGTCTCACTCTTTGTACAACCTATTGAAATCACCCAGAGAAATTTGGGAGAATCCCAGAGCAATGGAGCTTATTTCCTGGTTCCTGTGTCTGAGTTACAGCTGCCTCAAGGAGGCGGCCACATTTGAGTAAAAATGGCTTGGTGGTTTGTTTCAGCAGAGGAGGGGCCTTCTAAAGTTATTTCCCCAGGGCCCATGTGTGGTATGGGAGAGATAGGGAAGGGGGGAGGGGTGTCTGTGTACAGGGCAAATCCGCCTCACTGTTGAAAGAGATCACAATTTTCATTGACTGTGGACTTTAGAACCTGACCCCCAGTAGAGCAAGAATATCTCTTTGAAAGCCAGGGGACAATATGCCCTCTCCTGGAAGATGGACAGATGAACTTTTTTTTTTTTTTAACATTCAGGTGCTACTTATGAAAGAAGCAGAGTAGCTAAAAGTTGAAGAGGTACCCAGGGAATTCAGTCACGGCAGTTACTGAGTATTTACCCCAAAGACACTGAGGCCACCTAAAAGAGCCTAACGGTTTCCTTTACCACGTTTTTGTGACATGTTTTTCCCATCACAAAAGGGAGGTTTCAGAGAAGTGAGAACTGTTACTAAAAAGAAAGACTACCACCTTTTTTGCATGTCAGAGTATAGCACGTATATATTTAAGTAGGACTATCTGTGTTCTTTTTTTCTCAAAATTTGGTGTCTCTTTTCAGGTGTCATTAGTATTTTTTTTTTTTCCTGGAGCATTATTTATTTGTGAAGGTTTTTTTTTTTTTTTTTTTTTAAGATTTAAAAAAAAAAAAAATTTTTTTTTTTTACATTTTTTAAAATTACATAAAGCTTTACAAAGATTAGTACATATATCTCTTTTTCCATTAGTATTTTTAATAAATATGATTCATTAAATGCAAAGTAAATAAAATAGGAACAAAGCCAAATCTGGAAGGGCCTGGCATCTTCTTAGCAGAGGGAAGTTACCCACACAGGACAGCTTAACACGAGCGCTGGAAGTTCCCCATTTCTAACAAGGCCCACTCTGACTGGGGAGTGTTTGGTGTTGCATAGTCACATAGATGTTCTCAGTCCCATAAACCTTTAGGGCACTATAAGCGTGGATGCCTCAGTATTGGGATGCTGGCCAGAGGGCATGCAAACCATCCATGCCTGCTCTAAACTAGGGATAACAAGAAAGGATTGTGTGAGTTCTATTTCTCTGCTGTGAGATTTCCCTCCAACAACTCTTAGTTTATACCAAGATCACATACTGATAGAGGTACCTGTGACTCTGCATAGCATAATAATAAATCACAAACCATCTTTTGTCAGATCATCCTTCAAATTATGGGATATAGAAATATGGTTTCTTTTATTTTTTTTTATTCAGGTAAGAATTAATGTCACATTTGTGCCTGAAGATTACCATCTAGCTTAGAAAAGACACATTACTTAAGTAGTAATTATAATGGAGTATGTGGAATCTTCCCAAAGAGCCAGTGCTGAGTGCTGAAGGAACATGCAATTCGACCACCTTATCTAATTTAGCATCAGAGAACACCTTGAAGTATTCATTGAAGCCAACACCAGTGATGAATAGGAGATAGCCAAACATTTATGGAAAGTAGTGTAGGGTCAAAGAGAGGAGCATGTACCAAGGATCAAAGAGGAGAGAAATGAAACGGGAGGAATCAGAGTGGCTGGACTTTTGAGAGGGAAAAGATGGAGTTGAAGAGTAAGAGAAGGGTTGGATTGGAGAGAGCACTGTCAATTAAACTAGGAACTATGAGCATTATTCTAAAAGCAATAGGTGGTCATGGATAAGTTGTAAGCATGGGGATGAAACCATCAGATTTTAGTGTAGGAAAGAGGAGACAGAATCAATAGAACTTGTCAGTATTCTAAGGTAGATAATCAGGTAGTCAAAGATAGCTTAGTTTTTGGCTTGGCAACTGGGTAACTAACTTCAAGTTAAATAAACTCCAAATTCCTCCCAATGGCCTGTGGGGGCCACATGATCTGGCCTCTCTCTACCCTCACCTTATACCACCTTCTTCTTTCTTCATCATAACCCAGGTCAAAAGAGATGAGACCAGAACTTGGAGACACCTCTAAGTAAAAGACAAGGACACCTAGGGTTTCTATGGCTCTTATAAAGACACATTTAAATTCCAAAAAATTAAGATACGGACCCAGGATGCTGTCCTAGTCCTGTATATAAACAGCAAACCCATCATTCTCCATTCTTTGTCTATGGAATGTAATCTGCCATTCACATAGAAAGATTCCATCAGCTCTCTTCTTGCTGCCTGTGGGTATGCACGTGGGGGATATACACTGCAATGTTAATTTGTCTGTTGAGCTGCTGATTATCAATAAAAAATTCTTTTCCCTGACTCAGGTGACTTGTGTTTCGGCAGTAATCATATATCTAAAGAGTATGCAAGTGGGGTAACATCTCATCCTGTCACAGTTCTTGGCAAAGCACATATTGGGCACAACTGCATAGATGGTTAGCACATATTTTGAAATGGACAGGTGAAAAACTGAATTATAAAATCTCCCCCAAAATATGTTATATCCTTTCTCAACAATGGCACCACCATTCACCCAGACATTCAAGCCAGAAATTGAAGGGCAAGCCTTAAGATCACTGTCTTTTTCATCCTTGGTTTCCAGTTTAAATCCTGTCAACTCGACCTCCAAACTGACTTTGAATTGGTACTCCTCTCTCAATCTTCACTGCTTGATCTGAATCCAGGTTACTATCAACTCTCATGACATCTGCTCTCCAAATGGTTTCCATATTTCCATTCTTTTCTATTTCTAATTCATTCTTTACACAGCACCCAAGCCAGTCTTGTCAAGTTTAAAATTGGATAGTGTCATTCACTGATTAGATCTGTCAATGGCTTCACATTACATTTAGAATACAATTCACCTTCCCACACCTTGACCCAAAGTATGAGCTGCCTCCAGCCTCCAGCCTCTTCTACTGTCATCTTACCTTTTGGAAGTCTTTTTTTCTGTTTTCTCTTTTTAGGAACTGACCACATATTTCTTTTTCTTTTCTTTCCTAAAAAGACAGAATACATATAATATTTTATAGCTATACACATAGATCTCCCAATTGTCTATGTCAACAATTCTCAGCTTTTATGTTTGGTCTTCAAATGACAATGGCTAGGCAGTCATTGGTCTCCTTAGGTGATGCTGCTTCATGGAGTAATGGCAGAGAAGAAATTCTAAAGTAGCAGAGGCAGGAGAGACATGAAGAAAAGGAGACAATGAGTCCAGGTAATGCATTTCTAGAAGCTTTGTTGTGAACTGGAGGGAAGGGCTATGGAGGCAAGTGAAGTGAGATGGGGATCAAGAGAAATTTCATTTATAAGCTGGGATAGGCATGGGCATTGGTTAGGATGCAGATCCTTGTGAGAGGTTGATACTGAATTCACT
The DNA here is from genome assembly GCA_004026665.1 of Murina feae. Classification (NCBI taxonomy): domain Eukaryota; kingdom Metazoa; phylum Chordata; class Mammalia; order Chiroptera; family Vespertilionidae; genus Murina; species Murina feae. The sequence goes on along the minus strand of PVJC01011376.1, from coordinate 5,134 downwards.
GCCAGGTGAGGTGGAAGGATTGCCTTGGAGAGAAGGAGCGAATCAGAGAGGAGGAAATTCCCACCTGATGGGTTTCTATGCATTAGGAGGAAACTTAATCTCTTGAGAAAAAAAAAAAAAAAAGGAGGCATCAAGAAGGGCAGAAGTTTGAAAAAAAGAGCTAAAAATTTGAAAGGATCACACAGGAAGTGGGATTATCTCAAGGTGTGGAGGGATCATTTAGCTGAAATCATGAAGACATAGTGGATGTAGTCTGCTCTGCTGTATGCCTCTTTCCAGCAGTGCCTGCTTTTAGATGCAGTGTGCAGAAAGCAGTAATAGGCTCCCTCAAGACCTTCTGGAGAGTTCTAAAAAAAAGGCAAAGTCAAGGCAGGTTAAGTATCTGCCATAGGTTACTGAAATGCTGGCTCTTGGACTCCAAGCTGGTAGGAAGGGGTGTGAGGAAAGGCAGATGATGGACTGAACAAGGAAAAGGCCAGTGGACTGGTCATCCCAATGAGGTTGAAGGACAGCTACAGAGGGAACACATTGTAGGAAGAAATCAGGGAAGGATGTTTTAAAATTAGTTTTTTAAGATTGTGCTGGGAAGGGGAAATCAGAGATTGAATGATTATTGCAGAAAGAGCAAACTCAAGGATTTGGTGTTAAAAAAGGAATTATTTAATTATTGGGAAGTTGAGCCAGGTTTGAGTGATGAAAGGGCCTGTGGATAGTCTTAGCGTGCAGGATGCAAAGAATTGGTGGAGGAAAAATAATTGAAAATTATCAGATGAAGGATTGGAGAAATCAGAGTATTGGATGGGCCTGTTATTCATATACTACAGGCCCAGTGCATGAATTTCATGCACTGAGGTGGGGGGAGGTGTCCCTCAGCCCAGCTAGCACCCTTTGCAATCTGGGGCCCCTCAGGGGATGTCTGACTGCCGGTTTAGGCCCTGTGGGATCGGGCCTAAACTGGCATTCTGACATCCCTCTCATAATCCAGGACTTCTGGCTCCCAACCACTCACCTGCTTGCCTGCCTGATTGCCCCAACCACTTCTGCTTGTCAGCCTGATCACTCCCTAATCATTTCCCTGCCAGCCTGATCAATGCCTAACTACTCCCCTGCCAGCCCAATTGCCCCCACTGCCCTCCCCTGGCAGCCTAGTTGCCCTCCCTGCTGGCCTGGTCACCCCTAACTGCCCTCCCCTGCCAGATTGGTTGCCCATAACTGCCCTCCCCTGCAGGCCTGGTTCCCCCCAGCTGCCCTCCTTCCCCTGTAGGCCCAGTTGCCCCCAATGCCCTCCCTTGCTGGTCTGGTCACCCCTAACTGCCCTTCCCTGCTGGCCATCTTGTGGTGGCCATCTTGTGACCATATTGGGGAAGCCATCTTGTGCAAGGGTGTGATGGTAAATTTGCATATTGCCTCTTTATTATATAGGATACATTGAAGGTGTCCAGGATGATAGCAAAATTTGAAATAGAAAAACTCTAAGTCAACTTTGAGTTCTGCTGGGGAGTGGAGGAGAAGTCAAGAGATGATACTGATGAAGTAGTGAATAATTCACTGAATGGTTAAGCCTCCCCAAAGGAGATGAGGGAGCAAGGGGCTGGCTGGGAATAGTGGGGAGCAAGGTGTGACATACAGCCTGCCTTGCACATTGAGGTGAGTGATAGCAGAGAGAATAAATATGCAGCGATGTCTTAAGAGAAAGCAGTGTGCTCTTGGGAAACTATCTTTCAGTTAAAGGAGGTGCAGAGTAACCTTCTATGAAGTTGTGGATATAGTAAGATGACCAGAGATCCTGCTTTTGACGGGACAGTCCCGATTTTTAACAGTTTGTCCCGCATCCCATGGCGTTTTAAAAAAAATCCTGATTACTCTTTGTAATATTTTAAGTAATAATAAAATAAAGAAAAGAAAAAAAAAGAACCCCCCTGGTCATTGGTGTACCACTTTAAATCTGGTCACCTTAGTATACAGGAGAGCTTGTTGATTGCAGAACAGGCAATTTCAAGGGATACATATTATAATGGCTCTAAATGCCTTTCGCTTTTCCTATCATTTAATGAAGGCCTCAAAGGAAGAGGCAGTGAAAGGGAATTGCAGAAACAAATAGTCCTGAGTGTCATGACTACAATCACAGAGAGAGTTCTCATGGCAAGATCCAATCCGAAAAACAGGACACAGCTTCGCATCCCCCTTCCTGATGCCTTTAAGAGGAGGGCAATCCTTACCTTTCCTGATGAGAGGTGTGCTGGCTGCCTCCTGGGGCTCTGCTGGCTCATTTGGTTCAGTAGAATCATTTCTTATCACTGATAAGGGAAACAGAATTCATTTCAGAGGTCAGATGGGCTAAAGAGAAAGTGCCGAAGGAGCTCAATGTGAGAACAAGGGGATGGAGGACATGTGTGGCCCAGGGCTGGGGACCTGCTAGTCTATTGGGTCTCCTGGCTCTGCCCGGAGTCAATCAACCTTGTGGTTATTGTGACTTGCACGACTATCACAGAACCAGGGAGCAATTGCCCGCAGAGGAGGGCTCAGTTTGGCCCATTGGATGGATTCCCCTTACTCAGTGGAAGATGAGTACAGGGACTCTCAGTAGCCCTCACTCAGGGAATGAGGCTGAGAGCAGAAGAAGCGGTGACCTTGAATTCTGTCAGACAGTGAAGGTGAATCTCTGCCATATAAAAAATATGTTATTGCTTAGACATCTATGAATGGATATATTTAACCTGCTTTACCTGATTATTTCACCTTAAGAAATAGTGAAGGAGGGTAAGTGCCTTATATATATCAGCTGAAGAAAGCAGGAGCCAGGGGGTACTTTGCTAGCACTTGTTAACAGCAAATAAATACAACTGCTCTTAGTTTCTGCTGCACTAAGAAAGATAGAAGGGCCAAAGCCATCACAGACAGAGGCCCATCTCAAGAAAGCTGCCATCTTTTTGTTTTCACAAGGCTATGACACCCATCTCAAATTCTGGCCTATTTAGGAACAGGTAACTGGGGCAGGTGGCAAGCAGTCGCTAGACCCTTTAAACAATTTGTTGCATTTAAAACTATTTAAATAATATCAATTTTAAAAAATCCAAACATACAGAAATTTTGAGGGTTGACAGTGATTGCTTCCCATAGCTAGGGTGGGGACTGGGAAGGAAGACCATCCATGTCTGGGGCACTGATTCAGTGTTCGAGCCGCACAGTGGTTTTGCTTGCTTTGCATTTTGACAGAGTAGTTTTGAGCCTTGCCTTATTTAAGTGGCTTCAGATGGTGGCTGAGTCAAATGGTCCTGCCCTGGCTCAGTGCTTCATGCTTTCCCCAGTGCTTTCTGCCACAACCCCTCTGAAAGATGAATGTTCTCCCTTTGCAGACCCCTTAGTGGTGTGTGAGTCCAGGTCCAGTGGGTATTAGGAGGGCTCCCATCCCTTGTCATTGATGTCCCCTTCCCAGTTCACCTTGCCTTCCCCAGGGACACTATCTCCCACTAGGAGCTCAGGTCTCCTGTCTGTCCAAGCCTCCAAGGTCTGGGTGAGCAGCCAGGAGCAGATTCAAATGGCGTCTCCTTTTTGCCGACATAAAAACTAAGATTGGTTTAAGTTGCTTAAATCAAAATCACCTGGCTCGGGGGCTGAGGGAGCCTGGGGCATCTCTTGAGCATCTTCTTTATCCTTTGCCTGAGGGGTCGGGTGGTCACTGGACACTGAGCAGAAGAAAAGAAATTTCAGATGCCAGGACCAGCAAGCAGGGATCAGGGAAGAAGGAAAGAGAACAATCTATTCTATCAGGAGAAAACGGGGCCCGGACTCAACACCAAGGCCTGGTGAAGGTGAGGCACAGTGGAAGAGTGAGTCATCATTTGCTTTCAATGGCTACTTACTAATTTAATTATGGCACTTATTTTTTTTCTTTGAAAAATCTAGAATATGGAATTTACGTTGTTTTTCACTCTATGATGATAACTTTAATCATATATTAAAACTATATATATATATACACATATATATTCATATATATACATATATACATATACATACATATATATATATATATATATATATATATATATATATATATATATATATATATATACTAGGGGCCCGGTGCACAAAAATTTGTGCACTTGGAGGGTGGGGGTCTCTCAGCCCAGCCTGTGCCCTCTTGCAGTCTGGGACACCTCTGGGGGGATGTCCACCTGCTTGGCATGCCTGGCCAGCCTGGGTGAGGGGTTGAGGGCCATTTTCAGGCTGCCCACAGCCCCTTCAGGGTTCCTGCACTGGGGGGTGGGAGGGCTGGTGAGTGCAGGCCTGGACGTTTCCCACCAGAGGGCCCACGATCGCACAAGCCTGGTGGGCCCCCACCGCTGAGGCGACACACCTGGCACAGAGCTGGGTGGCAAGCCAGGGGCTGACGCTGGTGCAGGATCCCTCGGTGGGGTCCTGCTGCTGAGCAAACACACACCCGGGGTGGAGCCGGGCAGCGAACTGGTTTCGGATTCTCCGCACTGTGCAGCAGACGCTCCCGCACGCCCTGTGGAGGCCCCTGGGGGGTGGATGAAGGTAGCGGACCCTGGACTGGTGCTCCCACACACCCCTGAGGAGGCCCCCAGGGCAGAGCCAGGCTGCGGACCAGGGACGACTGCTCTTACACACCTTGCAGAGGCCCCCCCCCCCACTCCCGCATGCCCCGGGGAGGCCCCCAGGGGGCGGAGCCAGGCAGCAGACCCAGGACAGCTGCTCCTGGATGCCCCGAGGAGGCTCCTGGGGGGCAGAGCCAGGCAGTGGACCCAGGATGGCTGCTCCTGCAAGCCCCATGGAGGACCCACTCTCCCACACGCCTGGTAGAGGCTCCCGGGGGGTGGAGCCAGGCAGCAGACCCAGGACAGCCGCTCCTGGACTCCCTGAGGAGGCCCCAGGCCGGACCCCCGCTCCCACTGAGCTGACACACCTGCTGGCCATGGAGGCTCCCAGTGCAGAGCTGCCCTGCCAGCCTCCATCTTGGCTGGGTTAATTTGCATACAGCCGCTCTGATTGGCTGGTGGGCGTGGCCGTGAGCAGAGGCTCAGCCAGCCTAGGCAGCCAGTTGCAACAGAATCCTCTGGTTTTCTCTAGCTCCATGGCTGTTGGCCTCCATCTTGGCTGGGTTAATTTG
>PVJC01011375.1:0-41694 GCA_004026665.1 Murina feae | reverse complement strand
TGTACTGTGCACACGCCCCTTCCCACACCCGCAGCTGCTCGGTGTGCTGGGCACATCGGCTTCGGCACTGCTGCTGCAGTCTCGGGGCCCCGGCAGGCGCCGTCGGTGGGAGCATCTGACTGCAGGTGAGGACTGACTCACCAGGTAGTTGATGACGTAGAACTGGTCATACTCGCGGTTTCGGGGGTTGATTCTGCGGTGCTGCTTCTTCCGCATGTGGTCCTTGAGCAGGCTCCTGTCGCGGAAGGTCCTCTCGCAGTACAGGCACTGCAGGCTGCAGGCACAGGCGGTCAGGGGCTCCACAGGCCGGCAGCCATGCTCACTATCCAGTCACGCGTGTTCATTCTAGGCCCCTCTGCACCTTCCAACGGACACGCCCCCCCACCCCCGTTTCAAGTGCCAGGCTGCGTGTTAATTCTGCGTTTGCTAAGTTGGCTGCTTAGTTAAAACCAAAACACAGAGGGCTGATGCCCCCCATAACTTAGGTGGTTTACGCATCAACCTGCCCCAGCCGCACACGCAAACAGAGGGCTGTTCTTCAGAGGACAATGGCAACACGTGGCTGCGCTCCCAAGGGCAGCAGCGAGGGGTCGGGCGCCCTGCCTCTGTAGCTCACGTGAAGCTGAAGCACATGCCACAGGTGCAGCATCTTCACTGACACACTAGTCGGCTATAGTGAAAAGTAGAGAAATCACACATCACGTTCAGAACCGTGGTTTGGGAAACGCTCTGAGGAGGGTGTGTGGAGACGGAACCAAGCCCAGGCGCCCCGTTTCCTAGGCCGGACGCGAGTATGCGCCTCACGGCTCACTGCACACACCTGAGGTGGGATGCAGCGCTGGGGACAGGTGCCGTCTTCACTTAAAAACATCAAAAACAATGTGATCTGCACAGAATGAGACGGTTGCACCCGACAGAGGTCCTCCACCATGAAAAATGAAGAGTCCATTTCTGTAGCTACTTCAGGTAAGCTAAGTTTCAAACATTCACACAAGTCCAGGACTCGGGGCTGCAGGCTGTGCTGCATGAAGTACTCACTTGTCCAGCTTTCTCTGTAACGTGCGCAGGAATTCGCCGCAGTTCACGATGTTGTCCGGCAGCCCGATGTTGAAGGCATGCTCTCTGGCCATGTGGTTCAAAAGCACAGACCTAGGAAGAAAGCTGAGCAGTTTTTATTATGTACAAATCACTCAAGAACAAGTCGGGTCAGCAAGAGCGCATGTCTGAGGAGAAACAACCTAAGAGAAGGACATGCAAGTGTGACCGACCCACACGCAGGCCATGGAGACAGCTACCAGGCAGTGAGCCACCGCAGGGCTCCCTCTACGGGTGAACTGGGCTTGTCCTTGAAACCACTACACAGCGCTTTGCTTTTCCAGTTCATCATGGGGCCGCGAGAGACAGCTTCCCGAGATGAAGGTGACCGGCTGTGAGCTGGGGTCAGAGATTTAGTGATTCTTTTTCCACAGTGAAACACCCACCGTGCTCACACTCAGAGGTAGCACGCTAGTGGGGACAGCGTGTCTGCAGCGTTTGCTCAGGCTTCCCGTCGGCCACTTAGAAAAGGCATTTCCCTCCTCTGCTCACAGCAACTACCGTTCACCTCTGCTGTCGGGCATGTTTTAAAAAATCCCCGCTGGTAACAGGAAAGGGTCCCACGGGACTGACTGATACAAACTCTGACGTCACCGATGTTCTGATGAGTTTTCACACGAAACAGTCACGTTTAAAGACACGCACAATGGCAAACCTGTTCCCGAGGAATTCCTCACTGCAAAACATGCAGACGCCACGGAAACTGTTATCATTTCGCTCCCGCTGCTGCTGCTCCAGAATTCCTTTCTGCAAAGTAGAAGCAGATGCCTGGTAAGACCTGGTAAGCGCACAGTGAGCAAGGCAGCACGACCAGCCTGGACGGGAGACACCGGGTGAAGCACAGGGGCCAGTGTATAGGGACGTGGAGAGCATTTTCAATTTCTCCATTCCATTTAACTTCCAACTCCATGCCTGGCCCATGTGGCTCAGTGGTTGAACATTGACCTATGAACCTGGAGGTCATGGTTTGATTCCTGGTCAGGGCATATGCCTGGGTTATGAACTTGGTCCCCAGTAGAGGGCATGCAGGAGGCAGCTGATCCATGATTCTCTCTCCCTCTCTGTTTCTCTCTGAAATCAATAAAAAAAATCCTATATAATAAAAGAGTAATATGCAAGTTAATCCTAATAGCAGAACGACTGGGAATGACTGGCCACTATGACACACACTTACCACCAGGGGGCAGACGCTCAACGCAGGAGATGCCCCCTGGTGGTCAGTGTGCACCCACAGGGGGAACTCTGCTCAGCCACAAGCCAGGCTGAGGGCTGCCAGCACAGTGGTGGTGGCAGGAGCCTCTCCCGCCTCCTTAGCAGTGCTAAGGATGTCCAACTGCAGCTTAGGCCTGCTCCCTGCTGGCAAATGGACATCTCCCAAGGGCTCCCGGGCTTCCAGAGGGATGTCTTACTGCCAGCTTAGGCCTGATCCCTTGGGGAGCAGGCCTAAGCCAGCAGGTAGACATCCTCTGAGGGGGTCCCAGACTGTGAGAGGGCACAGGCCAGGCTGAGGGACCCCATCGAGTGCACGAATTTTTGTGCACTGGGCCTCTAGTATACACTAATATACACTAATAAAAGAGAAACATGCAAATTGGTGTCACTCTACTATACCTACAAGCCACCCTCACCAGCCAATCAGGAGCAAGTATGCAAATTAACCCAACTAAGATGGCAGCAGCCACAAAGCTGGCGCAAGCAGGAGGCTTAGGCTATGGAGGAAGCCAAGCTTCTTGTTGCCCACTCTGGATAGCCTTGACCTCTGCTCAAGGCTATGAAGTTTCAATTATAGAAGATAAATAAATCCCAGATACCTGTTTCCCTCTGCTCAAGGAGGCACTGGAAAAAAAAAAAAGGAGGGGCTGGGAGCTTGGGTCGCTGGGGGCCATGGCCAACTTGCAAACAGCCATCAGCCCCTCACCCAAGCTGGCCAGACACACCAGCGGGGACCCCTACCCTGAAGGGGATGTGGCTAGCTTGAAAACAGCCCTCAGCCCCTCACCTAGGCTACCCACATCCCCCCAGCTGGGACCCTCACCCCATGAGGGCATGGCTGGCGTGCAAACCACCATAGGACCCTCACTCAGGCTGCCCCATGCCCCAAGGGAACCCCCCCCCTGATCTGGGACACCCTTCAGGGCAAACCAGCAGGCCCCCACCTGTGCACTAGGTCTCTATACTAATAAAAGGGTAATATGCTAATCAGACTGGGAGACCTTCCAGGAGAACTTCTGGATGTTCTTCTGGACAAAGACATAGCGGTGGGGCCGAGGTAGAGGCAGGTGTAGGCCAAGAGGGGAGGGCAATTGTGGGTGATCAGGCTGGTGGGGAGTGGGGCCGTTGGGAGTAAGAAGACCAGTAAGGGGGGCCAGCTGGGGGCAAGCAGGCCAGCAGTGGGGGTCAGTTGGGGGTGAGCACACTGGCACGGGGGGCAGTTGGGGGTGATCAGGCAGGCGGGGGGATTTAGGGGCAAGCAGGCTGCTGGTGGGGGCAGTTGGGGGCAAGCAGGCCTGTGGGTAGAGTGGTTAGGGCAGGCAGGCAGGCAGGCAGGTGAACAGTTAGGAGCCAGCAGTCCTGGATTTTGAGAGGGATGTGTGACTGTCGGTTTAGGCCCGATCCCTATAAACCGGCAGTAGGACATCCTTCGAGGGGTCCCAGATTGGATTGGGTGCAGGCCGGGCTGAGGAACACCCCCTCCCCCAAGAACGAATTTCATGCACTGGACCACTAGTATTAAAATAAAATGAATCAATAAAAATATATTTAAAATAAATTCCAACCCACACTGGCAAATGTCTGCAGACACTCCATGAAAGCTGTGCACCAACTCTAGTACATGGCGCCTCACTACCCTTCCTGACCTCGTCCTGCTCCCTCTCACTATTCATCTCTCCTCCGCACGGTTCTTCAGAGACAAAAACGTGCTGCATCTTTGACTTGCTCCTTCCTGTGGTCCAGCTTACTCGGGATCAAGTTCTGATCAATGTTCACTTGCTCTTCAGCTCCTGCTGCTTCTCTCCACGTTACCAGTGACACTGCTGAGGCCCCTTCCAACCAGTTGCTGTGGAGTTACTGTGAGTCGCTCCAGCGTCTCCCGACCTCTTTCTCTCAGCCCATCCTCCCTTGGCTGCTGGAAAAACTTTCCCTAAAAACTGTTTACACGCATAATTACCTGGTTATTCTCTGACTCAGATAATTTGAAATACACTTTGGCACCGCCTGAAGTCAGGTAATTGATGGACAGGGTTTGACTGCGCCCGGGTTATTAAACGTAGGATATAATTGTTGCCCAGGCAGCAGCAATCCTCTGCTCACTCCTACCCTCACTCTGGCGCGGCCGCCTGCTTCTCTGCGGAAAGGATATGAAGTCTTTGAAGTTATAAAAAGTCTCTATACTGTTCTTGTGTTACACTGGCATCTACTCTCCAGCGTCTCTCATTGCACGGGGCTCAAAATAGGAGCTTCGTGAAGTTTACTGCTGATTCCGTATTTATGGAACAGCTTAAATGTGAGGGAGGGTCTAGCGGCTTATCCTAGTCCATGTGGCCTTTCCTGAAATGTTTCACCAAACATCTGAAACAGTAATCCACCGAGGCAAAACATTCAGAAGCGACTGTAATAGAGATTGGGCTCCCGGCCATAATGGGAGAAAGGACATCACACTCCCCTGTGAGCTACACAGACGCTGCGGATGTCTGATCTGTTTTCTGACATCGGGAAACAGACAGCACAGGGCTGGGCCCTTAAGAGAAACAAGACAAGACATCGTCAGTTCTGTTGGGTGGTGTTTTCCAACTTGCAACACAGAGAAATTAAACCCGATCGAACTGCAGCTGCCTCGCTGGGTAGAGAAAGAAAGCAGGAGTTCAAGATACTCAAGGGAGCCCGGCTGGTGTGGCTCAGTGGTTGAGCGTCGACCCATGAACCAGGAGGTCACAGTTCAATTCCCCGTCAGGGCACAGGCCTGGCTGTGGGCTCGATCCCCAGTGGGGAGTGTGCAGGAGGCAGCTGGTGATGTTTCTCTCTCTCTCTCTCTCTCTCTCTCTCTCTCTCTCTCTCTCTCTCTCCCTCTCTCTCTCTCTTCCTCTCTGAAATCAATAAAAAAATACACATAAGAAGATATTCGAGTGAGTGGAATCTGTGGAACAAGGCAGCAGAAAGGAGGGAGCTGCAGAGGAGCAAGGACACCGCCGGATGCTTTGATGTTTGCGCAAATCCTGAGCTGGATGTGTGCAGGTGGGGCTCGGGAGGCCGGCAGAGAAGTTGCAGCCATAGAAGATGCTGGAGCTCTGACCCGCAGAATGGGACCTCGCGCCATCAGGGCGCACAGCGCACAGGGAAGCCCCGTTTCAGGCCCGGGAGGCGAGGCCTTCATGGGAACGAGCCATGCTGGTGCAGCAACAGGCTTTACTCACGGGCTTGCTGGACTGCCCTCTAGGCCCGCTGGTCACCTCCAAAGAGAGGACACTCCTGACGAAGAGTGCCTCCGGTGGGACGCACTTGAACTTCTCCAAGCAGCTGATGGAACCAGAGCAACCGTCACTGCAAAGCCGGCTTGGGCGAAAGCCACCACCGTAAGAGCACAAGACCAGCCCGAGGAGTAGGCGGAGGGTCAGCGTAACAGGCTGTGCGCTTGTCTAATGGGTTTAAAATGTCACGCTGGGCAGCAGCGGGTCGGGTCAGCGCTTTGTCCACCCTGACTCATGCGCTGCAGACAGGGCGACGTGAATGCCACTGCAGACAGCGCAGGGGGCTCTCGGCACAGGCGCAGGGGTCGGACACGGGAGCAGGGACAAGAATGTGCGTCAGGTGGGAAATGACAGAAATCAGCCAATTCAGGAAAAAGCAATTAGAACACGTCAGTAAGTACTTGTGCAGAGGAAAGCAGAGACTGATGTTTGGAATGGCAGATCCCCCGGGAACAGCTTGCTCTGCCACAAGCAGGTGAAACCGAGGCTGCCGTCTCCAATCACAGTGTTGGCAATGCTCACTGGAGTCCGCCAGGCAGGTTCACACGCGCGCGCTGGGCAAGTTCCAGGGCAGGCAGGTGTACCACCGACAAGGGAGAGCTCGTCACTGTTCTGACTGGTCACTGGCTACAGTTCTGAGAGTTCCCACAGGGGCTGGTTCAGGGGCCCTGGCGGCCACTCAGCCGAGGGAGGGGGAGGTTGAGCCACGGCTCCGACATGCAGTAAGGAACGGGAGCGCCTTGCTAGCTGGCGCACAGCTGACTGGCTAACACTCCCGCCTCGTGCCCTCACTCTCCGCCGTTGTAGTCCTTTAGGGCCCCAGGGTTTTCCTCTTGTCCGTAGGCACGCTCCTCCCTTTTTCACAGCTCTCCCGCTCCCAGGCTGTCTCACTAGCGAGATGCGGTATTGTTGTTAGTTGCGTGATCAACAGCGCTTGCCGGTCGCGTTCATGGGGGAGAGGCTGTCCCAAGTGTGACACGTGCCTGGTCTCCGTCTTCACAAGCGTGACAGGTCATTCTACCATTGTCTCTGTAGCACATGTTTTTTTGTTTTTTTTTAGCAGGCTTAATTCACTTTATTTCTCTTGTATAAAATTACGTGGTGGCCACAGCTGCAGCCTGGGTCCTCTGCACAGGAACTCTGGTGTGTTTACAAGAGGATCCGTGAACTCCTGATGGGGAGGCTTGGTGAGCACGGGCTCTTTCCAGAGATCTGGGGTGAGAGAGCTGCACGTCTTAGAGGTGGCATGGAGGGTGGCCTTGGTGAAGTTGCCCAGGGTGGCAGTGCAGCCCCTGGCAGAGGTGGAGCAGTCGTCAATACCAGCCATCATCTGCAACTTCTTAGGCACAGGGCCGAGACAATGCCGGTCCCCCTGGGGGCAGGGAGGAGGCACCAGTACAGAGCCATAGCGGCCAGTCACCTTGGAAGGAACGTGTGGGGCTTGCAATCTTGCTTCCCCAGTCGCCTCGCCGCACAGGCACAGTAGAGAGCTTGGCCAGGACAATGGCTCCACGATGGCAGTGGCTACTTCCTTTGAGCACTTCACACCCAGACCGACACGTCCACTGTAGTCCCCAATGGCGACAAATGCCTTGAACTGGGTCCTCTGGCCAGCACGCGTCTGCTTTTGCACAGGCATGATCTTCCGGACCTCATCCTTGAGGGATGCCCCCAGGAAAAAGTCAATGATCTCAAGAGTCCTTGACGGGCAAGGAGAACAGGTAGATTTCCTCTAGGGACTTGATTTTCATGTCCTTGATCAGGCGGCCCAGCTTGGTGACAGGATCCACTCCTCATCCTCGGCCTTGCCACCATGAGCTCTGCGGCCTCAGCCCCTACCCCTGCCCCGGCCACAGATGCCGCTGCCAAATCCTCCACAGAAGCCACAGCGACCTCCTGTTCCAGGGCCTCCAGGGCCTCCGGGCCCTCCCGCAGGACCGGTGTCATCGCCATTTGGTGTTTTGTCAGAAAAGAAGCCGGCCGCCTGCTTCCACAATACCCCCGCCTTGAACTTCTGGGTGCAATCACCTGGTTAGGCGGGAATTCAGTGACTGTGCGCTGCCTGCAATTCTGTGCCAGTTGCTTCTGTAAGCTGCCATCAGGCTCACCTGGAGCACCCCCATCCGGTTGTGGGACTGAGGCTGGTGACAGGTGTGATGTGATTTGCAGTGAGAAGTGTCTGTTTGGTCTTAGCTCTGTCCTGGCACACGGCTCCTGAGATCCCTGGCATTTCCTAAGGATCGAGGCAGTGTGGGTGTCTCCTGCTGTGCACGGAAGCGACACTGGGGGCACCTAGGGACTGTGACATGAAGTCAACGTGATCCGAGGGTCAGAACTTTCAGGCCCAACCCCACCCCACCTCCTGCAGGCCGAGCTCCATCACCCACAGCCAATGGTTCGGTCCCACAGGCCTAAGCCTCCACACCGACCCACCGGCAGGGTCGGAGCTCCTGGGCTGATGGACCACAACGTGTCCACATGCTGTCCTCCAGCCCAGATCCACAGGGACAGAGGCCCCTGCGCAGGCCTTCCGCACTGCTCCCACCGGCTGAGCTCAGTCGCTCTCTCCTATCTGTGTGACACATGCGCAACCAGACAGCAAACAGGCTTCTTGGGCTCTGCGCGCCGCGCTAGTAGATGCACTGGAACCAGAGCCCCTTGGCTCTGCAGCTGGTGGGTCAGAGCAGGGGCCCTGGGCTGTGGTTGGCGTCTGAAGTGGGGGCCATCTCGGGGGGCTGAGCCCTTAACCTGAGGGACCTCATGCTTTCGGGAAAACAGTGTCCACAGTGAGCTGAGTGTAGGACAGACCCCCCCATGATGTTGGGAACCGCTGAATGTAGGGAAAACCCCCAGGTGGGAACTAGGGTCAGAATTTAACTGTCATGTACATTTAATGAATGCAGCTACTTCTAGGGACGTGAGTCTATCTGTAGATGTTCAGTAAAGACTTTGGGTGCTCAGTGACACATGGGAAGCAGTGGGATGGTAATAGGAGGGTCTGTAGGGCAGTGCTGAGTGACACATGGGAAGCAGTGGGATGGTAGTAGGAGGGTCTGTAGGGCAGTGCTCAGTGACACAGGGTGGAAACAGTGGGGTTTGAGTTCTTACAAAGAGATCCTGTACCGGATTATGACCGCTTGGCCATTCTCAATTAAGGCCACTGTGGGCAAGAGTGAAAAAACTAATGGAAGTGAAAAATTATGAATAAGTATAAGCAAATAAAATCCATAAAAGAGGACAGCAAACTGATCCCTGTTTTGCAGATACTAAGACGTGAGAACAGGAAAGGAGAAGCTCAGGGGCCCTGTTACTTCACTGCTTTTGCTGCTACAGAAAAAGCGCATTTTTCCTGCATATAAATCAACATCCAACAAGACCATCTTCCTTACGGGAGAACTCAGCATTGAGGACATTCACAACCTGTAGCGCGCCTCCGGGACTCTCTCAGAGCACGGGATTACTACCGACGGCTTCATTTTCCTCTGCACCCTCTTGAGGGTTTAGCAGAAACAGTGAACTCCCAGTTCCCTCACAACACATCTGGCCAAGAGCAAAGGTCCAAGAAGCGCTAATAAGTAGTCCCTGAAGGAAGGAAGGATCCATTCCAAGCAAGAGTCGAGCGTAACCACAAACAGCAATGAAAAACCGCACTTTTAAACAAAGTAACTTCAAATGACTTTCTGTTGGACTTATGAAAATGAGCACTTAACACTCGTATACACTGTTACCTTTTTTAAAGACAGCTGCTGAGGCATTAAAATTAGCTCAGCGGCTCAGGCTGGAAGGAGAAAGGCCGCTGGCCTCTGGCCAGGGTAAAAGCCGGGTTGGGCAGAGCGCATTCCAGTGGGGAGGAGTGTTCAGTTCCACTCCATGTGAGCCGACGGCATTTTTCCACGATGGCTGAACCCAGCATGTGTCGGGCGGTTAAAATTGCACCTAAATGTGGAAGCTTTGCTGTTATTTTAGAGGTAATCCAGGAAGCACAGCAGAGCCCCGATTCCCCTGCGTTTTTAGCATGGAAGGCTTTCATCCTCAGCCACGGGCACCCACTTACTGCTCTGAGGCCTGGATGTAGTGTCTCCTCTTTTGCGCGTGTTTGAATGTTTCCAGAATAAAAGTAAAACCAGCAACCGCGAGAGAACAGCACAGTGACTAGTGTGTGCTCCCAGCCACTGTGCGCCCTTGCACAGGCCTTACCAGTCTCTGCACCTGCAGCTCCTCCCTCAGCACCCGGTCCTCTGGCAGCACGTCACACAGAAGGAAGTAGCTGTCCTGCTCTTCTGTGAGATGAGAGAAATCAATGAGACAATTTTTATCATTTTCCCCAGGCCTTATGCCTTAAAATATGTATGTCTACATCTTTACCTTTATCCACACCTAATCTATATCCATATCTAATCTATATCCATATGTATATCTAATCTATATCGATACCCATATCCTTACCTATATCTAATCTATATCCACATGTATATCTAATTTATATCCATACCCATACCCATTCCTATATCCTCCATATCTATATCCATACCCATACCTATATCCATATTTACTCTATATCTATTTCCATTTCTATATCTAATCTATATATCCATTTCTGTATCTAATCTATATATCTATATCCATTTCCACCTATATCCATCTCTATATCTACTATATACCATAACCATATCCGTTACCTATAACCATATCCATATCTATGTCTATAACCATGTCTATATCTATGTCTATCTATATCTATGTGTGTGTCTATATCTATGTGTGTGTTTATATCTATATCTACATGTATATCTATATCTATAACCATGTCTATATATCTATAGCTATGTGTGTGTCTATGTCTATATGTATATCTGTATCTATATCTACGTCTATGTCTATATGTACATCTGTATCTATACCTACGTCTATGTTTATGTCTATATGTATATCTATGTCTATACCTATACCTATATATGTTTATGTCTGTCTATGTCTATGTCTATGTCTATGTCTATGTGTGTGTCTATTAAGAGCTCTCCTCTGGAGTACTGGTCTCTTAGCTTTATTGAAGTTAGGCAACAATAACACAGCAGTTTAATGCTGGCTCTCAGGGAAGTGAGAGAATTCTGATCTGAGGAAGTGGACTCTCCCTTTGAATTCTGGGTCCCGGGAAAAGGCGGCAGCTCCGAAGTGCACTGACCCAGCGGAGCGGTGGAGTTGATTCGGATCACGCTGCAGAAGTCGGTGACGGGCTGCTCCCTGAACCTCCTCCTCCAGTACAGGACGTACCTGGACAGGCAAAGCAAAAAGGTGGCGAGGAGACTCAACAAGGCCCTTTCTGCAGAGTGACAGAATTTTATGTAACATTTAATTATCCCAAAGTCACAAAGGGAATGTAGACTGAACACTGCTAGACAATTTATAAACAGAAAGGCAGCAGAACATTGTAGATGTATAAAATAAGTATTTAATAAAGTGAAATTACCCTGCAAAGGCATGGAAATGATTAAACTTGACTATCCCCAAACTCAATAAACAGCCTTATGGGAAAGTTAAAAATCAATTATTTTATGTGATAATGAAGTTTTTCTGAAATCACACTTAATTTATATGAATTAAAAATGTACACATTTTCCAATCAATGGAAAGTTGGGTGTCTATCTTAACACATCAAAATAACAGACATCATGATAATAATGAGATGAGAACTCAGCCAATGTCTCTATAACAAGAGAAAAAAGCTCCTAAAAAGTCCTGTATGTGTCTGATGCGTGGTGAACTTGGCCTTTGGAAAGATGGTCAAGTTTTAAAATATATTTAAAAAATATATTTATTATTCCACAGAGGAAAGGACATGGAGAGAGGGACAGGAACAGTGACGACAGAGAATCATTGCCTGGCTGCCTCCTCTATGCCCCACACTGGGGATGGAGCCCGCAACCCGGGCATGTACCCTGACCGGGAATCGAACCATGACCTCCTGGTCAATAGGCCGACTCTCAACCACTGAGCCACGCCGGCTGGGCAAGATGATTAAGTTCTGAATTCTTCTATCTAATGGGCAGAGTTAGAGGCACTCAGGCTGATATGCTCGTAAAGGCAGAGCCTAACACTAGACCTGCACGTCTGATGCAAGAGGGAGGGCGAGGACGGAGGCAGCGCCGTCCATCTCCCCATGTGGGGACTGGGACCAGGAGAAGGCGGTCTCCTTCGGGGGAGACAGGTGACGGAATGTCGGCTCTATAGTCCCCAGTGGCACGTGATGGCCAGTTCCACAGCAACAGGACCTCGCTGTGGGTGCGGTGACTGAGGCCTCAGGGCAAAGGGCTCTGCCATGAGAGGTCCTCGGACAATGCCCTCTGCACGTAAAGGGGGTCAAGGATCAATCCCTGTTCCGAACACGGCCCTTTGGGGCCTCTGCAAGTCTCTCCTGGGCGTCTGGGAGGCCTGACTCAGTGAGAGCAGCCTGATGGAGGCGCACAGCCAACAGCCCTGAGGAGGGGCATCGGGAGCTCTCTGCTGGGGCAGCGGGTCTGCTTCCAGAAGCCGCAGGCCTGCAACGGCGTGCGACACCCCCAGCCCTGCAGCTCTACACTCCGGGGTCAGAGTGCTGAGGCCCCTTAAAGCCCAGAGAAGCCTAAAGACGATAAATGTGCACGTTGCACAGGATTGATTTATTCCTCCAGGAACAGTCAACTTAGCTCGTTTATGAACAAAACCAACACTTACTTTCGGAAGTCAGCGACCAGCCTGACATCAGCTATGACGAGCTTGTGCTCGATAATCATGTGCTTCAGAAGCGGGTCCTGCTCAGCTGTGGGGAAGTGTTCTTCACAGAAGATACAGGGCACCGGGGGCGAGTCTTCGGGGGCGCCACTGTGCCCCGTGCCCTCAGGGAGGGACAGCGGCTCCAGGATGCAGTCCCGACCATCTGGGAGAGCGAGAAGAGAGGGAGGAGCTGAAACCGGCCTCCCAGGATTCCCCTCCTGCATGAAAGGGCCCCGAGGTACTGGCACGTCTCCAGGAAGAAGCGCACAGGCCAGACCTGCAGCAGCATTTTAAAGGAGGGAGGAGGCTGCAAAACTGCTCACACTCCCCATTTGCTGCTTGAGCGGGGGAACCGTTTGGCAGGGCAGCTGTTTAAGGGGGGACACTGGCCCAGGGCAACACTTCTGGGGGCCCCTGGAGGGTCTAAGGTCAGGGGCGCTGACCTGTGACTGACCTGGGAGGTGAGTGCACACTGAGGCCTCAGGGACACCAGCCGTTCCCCAGCTGCTTCCTGCGCACCTGCAGCCTCTCCTGTCGCTATCTGTCACGTGCAGAGAGGAGTTCTCACACGGGGTGGACGCTGCAGGAGCTGGGTGGTCCAGGTGGCAATTTTCAGTGTTGACTGACATCTACCATTTGCTTATACTCAATTATGTATCACAGTTCAAGTTCTCGTGAACAGAGGAGAGCCTTCAGTTCCTAGGCGTACCTGGGAACGCTTGTCCCCTCTGCGCTACGCTTTCCCCTACCACCACCTAATGCATCTGTCCCAGCCGTGGTGGGGACAGCTCTGAACGCACGGCTCTAGCTACCATCGGCTGTGCTAGGGACCCACTGCAGGTCTCTGGCGTGCAGCTGGCACCCCCGCAGGCTCCTGCGTAGTTCATCAGCAGGCAATGGGGTCAGGCCTCTGGCATCCAAGGAAGGGCAGGGAGTCTTCCTCAGAATAACAGCTATTCTCCAGTAATCTCTTTGGAATCAGGTTACTATTAATTCCACTGTTAAATGTGATTTCTTCCTTTCTCTTATTGCATCTTATTTCTAAAGGGCCCTGTAGCTGATAACTCACTGACCCGGTCACTCAGGAACTGGACAAGGGATGTGTGTGGGGGGACGCTCATCCCCTCACCAAACTGGCCAAGCAGACTGAACACTGGTCCTGCCTGCTCAATAGCACGTGACCCTTGCCACCGAGGCCAAAGTGCCCATGCTTTGTGGGAGATGGAGAGACAGAGTGTGTGCAGGGCTGCAGGAGCAAGGGTCTCCTTGCCAAGAGGGACAGGGTGGCGACTCACACATGCCTCTACTACATCGCTTGCAGGATTCACCTTTGCTGGGTCAGACTGTTTATCTCGGTTCCATAAAATAATTCAACACCAGGAAAGGTAAAGGCAGCGTTCACATGAAAACTGGGAGATTATTACAAACATACAAGCACTTTAGAAAGAGCAGCAACAAGATCGGTGTGTCACCAGTTGTCTATTAAATTAGGCAATGAAATCAAGGCGTTCTGGACCCTACATTCTCAGCTACTTTAAATTCTGTAAAGCAGAGTGGGAGAAGTAATATACTTATGAAACTCCATAATAGTATTTTATATCCACTGGAACATGAAAGCAGGCAGCATACTCTACATAAAGGTAACATGAGCAAACATTACCTGCCACCTAGGATCACAGTGGTTTAATGGCGCTTCGGCTCATCACACTCGATAATCTAATTGATAACCATCCTAAAAATGGTAGTATCAAGACCGGCAGGGCATTTTGTTTTGTTTTTGCTAGTTTATTTGGAAAATGTTTAAACAAACTCTTAGTTTTCTTTTCTTTTTTTTTTTTTAACTCCCTAAGAGCTGAACTTAGTCCTAAAGCACCAACCCGTGGGGAGGAGCCCAGGCTAGCCCTAGCCCTGAAGAGCCGAGCCCCCTCCAGAGGGGCGGGGCCCAGCCCAGAAGCGTAAGCCCTGTCCCTATGGGACCTAGTTTTCAATGTGGACATTTCTTACGCTTCTCCGTTATTTATTGTGTAACTTGTTTGAGTTAAATGCTTCTTCAAGGCTTTATGAAGCCTGGACAACATTTGGAGCCTGTCCCTTAGGCTTTCAATTGGGCAGACATTTAGCCTTCTTTGGTGATCTCCTTTACCGTCTTGATTTTATCCTGATACTTGAACTCCAGGAGGGTAATTTTATCTCTACATTCATGAGAGTGTTTTCTCTTACACTACAGAACGGCCTCTACTTCCTAAACGAGCCAGTTCTCCGCTAGGAGTAGGTCTCCTCCTCATGCATGTGGAGAAGGGGAAAGGCTGGGTCTAGGCTTTTTAACCACCATCAATCTCCAAAGCTCAGAGTAAGACTGTAAGACCCTCCTTTAATTTCCCCCGGGCTCAGAATTCATTTTGTAAATTACCGAGGCCCGGAGCTGAGAGCGATTTATTGTCCTCCTGCAGAGTGGGGACAGGGTGGACGCAAACACTGGGGCGCTGGCACACTCCAGCACACGCTGGGCCCCGAGGAGGCTGCACAGGGTTGGCCCTCACTCAGCACTGTGAGCTGCGGCTCATCCGAGAAAGAAACAGGGCTGTACACACACGCAACCCTTACCCCTACCA
Source organism: Murina feae (assembly GCA_004026665.1). Classification (NCBI taxonomy): domain Eukaryota; kingdom Metazoa; phylum Chordata; class Mammalia; order Chiroptera; family Vespertilionidae; genus Murina; species Murina feae. The sequence continues at coordinate 26,771 of PVJC01011375.1, read as the reverse complement.
GAGCTGTGCTTGGAAGCAAGGAGTTAATTAACACAAGCAAGGGCCACGGAATCTTTATTACAACATTACCGAGAAAGCAAAGTGACGGCAATGGCGCGAGGTCGTGCAAATGAGAGCCGGCCTGTGAATTAGGGCGGGTCTGTGCATGCACTTGCTAAGGGGCAGTCATGAAGACACTGAGAAATACTGAAAACCATGTTTGATATTAACTGTAAAGAGCCTGAGTCACAATGAACTGCACACGATAATTCACACACCAACATTCACATACATACAAGCACATGCCAGTACAAGACTTGAAAAAATATACAAAAGAAAAACAATGAGAGATGATGAACAGACTTATTTATCCAAACTTTTCTTTTAACATTGAATTTTTTAAGTAAAAGGCATGTTATCAGTGAGTTCCTCAATGTGATGGTCACAGGCAGAATTAAGAAATAAAGCAAGTAGTTTTATCTGGTCACCTTCTAAGGCTTGACATTTAAGATGCAAAATTTGATTAAACTTACCATTTTATAACTGAATGCCTACTATGCAGAAAATGTACGCAAGGAACGCTCCAAAAATACAAAGCTTAACATAAAACTCCTATCTGAAATAGTTGCTCATCTAGAGGAAAATATAAGACAACAGTACAAGTAATTATAATGCAAGTCCACATACGCAAAGTTGGCCATATAGATCAAGGGCTAAGAGATTGGGAGGAAAAAATAACTCAAGTCAGGAGAAATGAAGGAAAGTCTTCACAGGGGATGAAGCTCAGTATACGTTGGGGTTAACATTTACCCCCGTTAATGGAAACTTAATTAATCAGAATACCGACAGGAGGGCCAGTGGAACCAGAGAGATTGACACACAGAGGACCTTTGGGAGGGGAATGGGAAACAGGCGGACTGGTAAATGCTCTTAGTTACTGAACTCCGAGGGGAAGGTGGGAAGGGAGGAGACAGGGAGTAAACTCTGACTCCCAAGGATCTGCTGGTTGCTGGCCCGCCTGTGCTTTCCCAGCAGGCCGTGTCCGGGGGACAGTGCACATGCATCCACAGAGGCTGGGCTTAACTTCATTTCACTGACCGACTTGACACGCAATTACCTCGGAGTTAGCATTCAAGTCAATATTTGCATGAAATGGGTTGGCAGCTAGAAAATTGTAAATTACCTATCTGATATTCCCTATTACGTGTAATTAGTGTTTTGGATAGAATCATAAATTTCTAAATTGTGGGACTGATATTTCTCTATTTCCAAAATTAAATAGCTGTCATGTTTTTAGTTTAGTGTTTGATGTCTTAACACATCAGTATGAGTAATTTTCAGTACAACAGTTTTGTTGCTATTTTGTAAATAGTAAGCAGACTAAAAATAGAAATGACTTTGTGTGAAATGTAATCAATCTTTAGTGATACAATGTGTTTTCTTTAATGTGAGTTTGCTAATACATATTTAATAATCTAAAAAATAATGTTAGTATAAATATAAGTTGTATTGGTTAATAGTATTTTTTCCAGCAAAACAATGATCTGATCCAATCAGGGCAGGCTTTTGTATTATTTAAAGAAATGAGGAGTGCCCTGACCAGTTTGGTTCAGTGGATAGAGTGTCAGAGTGTCAGCCTGTGGACTGAAGGGTCCCAGGTTCGATTCCAGTCAAGGGCATGTACCTTGGTTGCGGGCACATCCCCAGTGGGGGACGTGCAGGAGGCAGCTGATCGATGTTTCTCTCTTGTTGATGTTTCTAACTCTCTATCCTTCTCCCTTCCTCTCTGTAAAAAATCAATAAAATATATTTTTTTAAAAAGTAAAGAAATGAGGAGCAAATTTACCAAAATTCCTGAATATCCCAGGTAAGTTCTTCCTTACCATGACTGGCGGCTTCGAGGACTGCCGCCCTCCCCTGATGTAAGCACATGGAGACGCTGTCTGTAAAGAGCATGGCAGTAGGAGCGATAGTCTCCGCAGCATGTGGCACTGGGAAAACTGAACACCTACATTAAGAACCCCAACACCAGACACGGACCGGACATTTCTTACAGAAATTAACTCAAAACGTGGAAGCAACCAAGATGCCCTTTAGCAGGTGATGGATAAGCTGGTCCATCCGGACAGTGGAACACACGCAGTGCTAAAAGCCCAGGAAGACACGGAGGAGTCTTCACTGCATCTGACTAAACGCAGCCCACCTGCAGAGGCTTCGTACTGCAGGATTCCGACTACCTGACATTCTGAAAAGGGCGAAACCACGGAGACAATAAAAAGATGAGTGGTGGCCAGAGGTGGGGGTGGGGAGACATGTTAGGGGGGACAGGAATTTTAGGGTCACGAGTACTCTGCATGATATAATACTGATGGACATACGTCATCATAGATTTGTCCAAACCCACAGAATGTACATCGCCAAGAGTGAACCCTAGGGTAAACGGTGGCCTCTGGTGATTATGGGGTATCACTGTCTGTCCATCCTTGGTTCCGGTGAGTGGTGCTGGCCATGGGGGGACTATGCATGTGGGGTACGGCGAGTACGGCACATCTCTTTATCTCCCTCTCGATTTTGTTATAAACCCAAAACTGCTCTAAAAATGAAAACCTGAACAATAAACCAGCCGGTGGACAGAGATCTGCATCCTGAGCCCGCGGTTAACTTTGAGGGAACTGTCTTCCCTGGGAACCAAAGTCCCGAGGGGCTCTGTCCTGCAGGAGGCAGCGCGAGCCCTGAGCTTGGGGGAGGTGGTTGTGTGCACGAGCCATGCTGCTCCTGGGACAGGCTGCCGGTTACAGATGTTTTGAGTAGCTTCCTTACCCCGTTATTTCCGTGACTGCAGGAGGCAGGTTATTAGAGCAGGAGCACATGTATGTAACGCAGTATTTTCAGGGCAGACCCTGGGGCAGATGAGGCAGCCCCGGGCTGAGTCTGACAGCAGCTCAGTGTTGGCGCTGACGGCCCTTAGTGAAGAAGTGGGACCAAGGAGCCAGCTGCCCCGACTGGAAGGTGCTCCTGGGACGGTGCCTCGTGGCGCTCAGCCAGGGCCTCCCTTAGGCATGGGACCTGCAGACTTGGGTCTCTGCATGCGGCTGCCCAGAAAGGGGTATGACAGCCCCGTGCACAGGTTCACGAGGCTCACGACCAGTCATCTCAGCTGTGTGCGTCCAGTTACAGCCACTTCGACTGGGGTCTCTGCCCTTCCTCTGGGCAGCTACAGTTTTATTCCCCTAAACCAGTGGTTCTCAACCTGTGGGTCTCGACCCCTTTGGCGGCAAAACGACCCTTTCACAGGGGTTGCCTAAGACCATCCTGCATATCAGGTATTTACATTATGGTTCATAACAGTAGCAACATTACAGTTATGAAGGAGCAATGAGAATAATTTTATGGTTGGGTCACAACATGAGGAACTGTATTTAAAGGGCAACAAGGTTGAGAACCACTGCGAAATGGTGAGAAAACAGCACTTGTTTCACCAAAACAGCTTTATAACCAGTTTAACTGGAATGGGTTCATTCCAAAAAGTCCAAATATAAAGTTGCTGGACAGGGAGCTAAAATCCTACCTGGAAAGAGACAGACAGTATCACACAAGCTCCCCAGCAGCAGTTCGAGCACCAACTCGAGGAATGAAACCTGCCATTGAAGAGCCGCAGAGTCTGAAAAGCGAGGAAGCCTCTGAGCATTACACGCTCGCGGAGCAAGCATCTTAGAATTTAATTATGGTCACGGACCTGGGATTCCTGCCCTCTTTCTTGACTGCAGCAATGTTATTTAAATACAGTATATAAGCATTTATTATTTCTCCTTCCTAATTTTATTACTTTCTTATGGACACTGTGAATGGTTAAATTCCTATAAAGCTAAGCAGCATTATTCATCAACTTTTACAACCCAAAGTATCCATTTTAAAAAGTGAATCAAATTTAAAACATGATTTCTCAAATGCTAAACTGTGAAGTTTCTAAATATTTTGTACTAATAAGGCAAAATATATTTTAACAAATATGTAACCCTCTATATTGTTTACAAAACATTCGCAGAGAGCCCTAGCCTAGCCGGTTTGCTCAGTGGTTAAAGCGTTGGCCTGCGGACTGAAGAGTCTTGGGTTTGATTCCGGTCAAGGGCACACATCTTGGTTGCAGGTCAATCCCCAGCCTCAGTTGGGGCTCATGTGAGAGGCAACCAATCGATGTGTCTCTCCCATTGATGTTTCTCTTTGTGTATCTCTCTCTCCCTTTCACTTGCTCTAAAAGTCAATGGAAATGTGTCCTTGGATGAGGATTAAAAACACCCCGCCCACCATGCTCAGAGATAACTGCATGGAAAAAAATGTTTGTCATTAAATGACCTTACTGATAAAATTAACATCTAAGCTTTTAATGCGTTAATACAGAAAGTGACCACATGCATTATGTTTTTCATAAATACACAAGTAATTAAGGCAAATAAACAGATCACCTAAAAAACGAAAACTGAAGATGGAAATTCTTGGCCAGCAGCTTGACCATTTTAACAGCCACAAATCTGGGCAAGCAGTCTATAAACATGGCTCAATAATAATCTTTATTTTATTTTAAAAATATTTTTATTGATTTCAATGATGACATAGAATTACTGATAGGCTGCCTCCTGCACACTCCCCACTGGGGATCAAGGCTGCAACCTGGGCCTGTGCCTTGATTGGGAATTGAACTGTGACCTCCTGGTTCATAGGTCGACACTCAACCACCAGCCGGGCTCAATAATAATCTTTTAAAAAATTTATTGTGTTTAAAAATGTCAGTGATTTGGAAGACAGAACATGAAGGGGGACAGAATCTACTGAGGCAGGCGTGAGGCAGGAGCAGGGCAGATGCAGGAGGTGACGCCGTGGATGTAGGTGAGTCCCACGGTGGACACGGAAAGGCGTGGGTCAGGAAACAGCACTTTCTACAGAGCAAGCACATCGCTGGCACCCGTATGCCATGGACGTTGAAGACGAAAGTTTAAAATAGAAGAATAAATGCTTACAGAGGATGAGACTAAACTTTTAGCACAGTGCTTAAAAGACTAAGAATTCTAAGATGTTTATTGCCTTCAAGTAAGTCAAAGGATGCTACTTGAAAAGAAAAAAGTTCACTTTATTTGGAACAAAGAGTAGTTCAGGTCACCTTGCTGTAGAAAAGTTTTCTATTAAAAACATGCACGCGAAGGCGAGCAAATCCCAAGAGCTCTGCCTAGAGGCTTTGCTGAGCAAGAGGGTTAAACAAGTGAGCGCAGAGTCTTTCATGGAGAAATGATTATAGAGACACACGTGAAAACAGACCCATTTGAGAGGGACTATGAAGGTTAGAGAGTACAGGGGTTTGGGGCAAAAGGTTACATGTGGTAATAGATAGGGGGCCTGAGAATAAACGAGGGAGAGGTGAGCCTAGAAAATGAGGTTTTGTTGTTCTCTCCAACACCAGAGTTCTCAGTCTCTTCTCCCAGGAAAAGCTGAGATATAAAGGCCCAAGTGAAGTGATTGCTTTTCTTATCTGAAAGTCAAAGACACAACAAGAAAGACATGTAGGCATCAAAACTCCCACGGTCAGCTCTTTACCGGACTCAGCAAATTTCTTTCGTAGCCCCCCTCCTTTTTTAAGCCAGAAAGGCAAATGGCTGTCTGTGAGGTGAAGCAGACTTTACAGCTGGTCTCCAGGTATGTTACTGCTAGTGTCGAAAGATAATGTCAAAGCTTCATTCCAACCCAGGTGCCTGGTCAAAGCTGAAGACAGCAGGTACCCAGGACAGAGGGAGCCCGGGTTGGAAGTCAGGCTTCAACGCAGTGCTCAGAAAGGACCTTTAAAACCCGTGAAGCTGCCCGGTCGTGTGGCTCAGTGATTGAGGGTCGACTAAGAACCAGGAGGTTACAGCTCGCTTCCCAGTCAGGGCACATGCCAAGGTTGAGGCTCAATTCCCAGTAGTGGGTGTGCAAGAGGCAGCTAATGGATGATTCTCTTTCATCACTGATGCTTCTCCCTCTCCCATTCTCTGAAATCAATAAAAATACATTAAAAACAAAAAAACAACCTGTGCAGCTGCTTCCTGCCTGAGCAGCAGTCGGGTCTCCCCTAGCTGCCTGCGCAGAGCCAGATGCGGAGAACCCGGAGGGAGTTCCACTCAGAGGCGGCATCAGGGGTCCGTGGCCGAGCATTCCCAGGCTGAGCCTTGCGGTTCTGTGATGGGACATGAAATGACAAGGACAGGAGAGAAAAGGCGCTGCCGTTGCTGCGGAGGTCGGAGCAGCGCCATCAGGCAGCCGGCCTGCCGCTTCCATCCCGCTCTCTGCGAGCAGCCCCAGCAGCTCTTCTTGCCCTACATTCCCGCATTCCTCACACTCGCACCTGTAGCCTGAATGTGTGAAGCAGGTAACTAAGTCTAACCCCTTCCCAGAAATAACTGCCCTAGGCAAGCAAGACCGAGGTTTCCTCAGGACTACACACTGCTGTTAAACGATGAAAAAAAGCAGACATGACCTCTAGCTCTCCATGAGAGTGATTAAGTGATTCTAAAAATTAAGCAAATTATGCAAAATGTGTTTTAAGAGATTTAGTGGCACAAGAAAATATTCAGGAAAAATGATGCAAAACCATATTTATGCTATGATCCCTATTTTTAAAAAATATGTAACATATTTTGAAACAAAAGGAAGTAACAGTCAGAGAAAACAATGGAGCGAGGCTGAGGGGAAGCGTGACTTGTCCTTCTCCTTGCCAAGCTGAGCCACTCAGGAAGCGCGAGCCCACTTCTCAGGCCCCTGACACAAGCACCTACCCGTTTGGTCATTTATTTTAAGGACAGTTTTCCCTAATGTGCCTGTGTTGTTTTGAATCGCTGTGTTGCTTAGATCATTTTACCTGGAATCGGGACGTTGTCTAACATTGTTTTTTTCCTCTTTTCTAGGAAGGACATGCTACAGGCTGAAGTCCAAATCAGGGCGACTCAGTCTATCCCAGCTGTAACTTTTGTATGTGTGCTCACACCATTCACACTGTGCCTTGGTTTCTCTAACGAAGCCCCCAACATTACACTCTCTCCTAGAACTCTGCCCTCCCTCCTTTCTTCTTCCTTTCCTCCTGCCCTCCCTTTATTTTCTTTTAAATAAAAGTCCCTTTGGATACTGCAAACAAAACCATGAAAAGCAAACTGATAGAAAAAACTCATAGGATACTGTCTCTGAAATTATAATTCTTAAAGTAACCTTTTTAGTAGTTAATTTTTACAAAATGCATCTGAAAAAGAAAATCTTTGGAAAGCTTCTGTGACTCACTTTCCTTCCTGCAGACTTGAGGGTGACGCCCCTTCCCCCAGAGGTCACCCTGTGCCTGGGGGGAGTCAGTGCAGCCTTGAGGCGGGAAACAGGTCTCCTGCTAGTATTTGGAACACCAGGGTAAGAAGACTCTACCACTCAGCCTTTTGTAACCAGGACAGAAGAACAAATCTTGATTTAGCTTAATGCATGCAAAAGTAAAAATTCACTGTATCTAATCCTATATAATAAAAGGATAATATGCAAATTGACCCTAACAGCAAAACCACTGGGAATGACTGGTCACTATGACACACACTGACCACCAGGAGGCAGACGCTAAATGCAGGAGCTGCCACAGGGGAGCTCTGCTCAGCCACAAGCCAGGCTGATGGCTGTCAGCACAGCAGTGGTGGGAGCCTCTCCTGCCTCCTAAGCAGCACTAAGGATGTCCGACTGCAGCTTAGGCCTGCTCCCTGCTGGCAAGTGGACATCCTCTGAGGGCTCCCGGGCTCCCAGAGGGATGTCTGACTGCCAGCTTAAGCCCAATGCCCTGAGCTGGCAAGTGGACATCCCCCAAGGGGTCCCAGACTGTGAGAGGGCACAGACTGGGCTGAGGGACCAACCCCCAAGTACACAAATTTATGTGCACCAGGCCTCTAGTTTTATTATATTTGGGGATAACAAAACAGACTCAGAGCATCTGCTGGTGTGTTAAATGTCTTTCTAATTACCTAGCAGTTGAATAAGTGACTTCATTAGCAACCAGCCTGGCTACTATCTCTTTAATATGACAGCTAACAGCAGGAAGGGAGCACAGGAGAATCTCACAGAGCACAGAACAATGTGGGGTGCCACGGGCCCCCGGGAAATAATACTAGAAGTAAAGGTGCTGAGAATTTGGATTCTGATTCATCACCATGCTCACATGGAAAGTGGACATTTATGATAATGTGTTTTCCCCAAATACCACCAAGGCTGGTGGCAGCACGGGATAAATATGTACATGAAAATGTTCACTGACCCACAGAAAAATACTTCTTGTGCCAAAATAAAACACAGTAAAAAGATTTTTAGGAGTTTCTACATAAAGGCTAAGTAAGATTACCCCATATATAGGCAGATATTTAAAAAACTTTCTATTTGAAGTTTACCCAACTTGAGATACAGACAAGTTGGTACTCATCTATTTATCAGTATAAACAAATCAGGATATGAAAACCACGCAGGAAAATGACTTCCATCCCGTTAGCAGAATCCATCACACACTGGCTGTGACAGTGCTGTCCCTGTGGGTCTCTCTCCCGTGTGTGAGCATCGCGTCACCTGGCTGTGAGGGTGTTGTTCTGTGGGTCTCCCTCCTGTGGGTGAGCATCGTGTCACCTGGCTGTGAGGGTGTTGAACTGTGGGTCTCCCTCCTGTGCATCACCGGGAGGCCTAGTAAGCACAGAGCACTGTCCCAGCCGCTGATGCAGCAGGGCTGGGGTGTGGCCCGTGACCCCGCAGCTCTAACAAGCTCCCAGGTGAGGCTGCTGCCGCTGGGAAGCTGCATCCTGAGGACAAGGTGTCCACTAACACAGGGTGTGGTGTGGGGGGGAGGAGGGCTGCCTCTAAATTAGACCCCTTTCTAGTCACACAGTTTAGAAGTGACGTCGGATTGTGGAGAAAATCCCCAAATACCGATTTCTCCTAAGGGAAGGAAATAATCAATGCAAGGGCGGTTCGTGGCTAGTTAACAGAGGGGCTCTGTGGGCGAGCCCAGGATGCCCTGGCTTCATTAGCATTATCCAGTGTTGCCATGGGGACCAACCGAAGAGGACTCAGCGGCACAGCAAATGAGAGGGGAAGCGATGAATTAAAAAAGCAAAACACCTGAACATTCTGAGACTAGAAAGCCAAGTCACTCCTAGTTCCTGGCATTTCCATGAATTAAGGTATATGCGCTCCTTGGACAAAGGGCTGTGGCCACACACTGCTCTCCATCTTTCGAAGGTGAACGCTCCCTTTGCAATTCAGGGAGGGAAGCAAAAAAAGCTTTTGGGAGGAGAGGGGAGGGCACCAGGGGCCCTCACTGCACCCGGCAGGCAGAGGACCCTCGGGGCTGTGTGTGGGTGCAGTGCGGGGAGGCAGGCTCAGGTGGCAGGTGTGACAGGGCCCTGGGGACCGAGGGAGGGAGGAGCGCAGGTGGGTGGCTGCCTCTCCGTGTTTCACTAAGAAGCTGGGAAGAGCCAGAGAAGAAGGGATAACCGGAGAACAAACACCGGTCCTCTCTGTCCTCCAGTCAGCCTCCCGCACCTCAGTTCCTGGGATTGCAACCCTGGTGGCTCCCTCTTGCTTTAACTCATCGCCAGCGGCTGCCGCATCCCCAGCTCTTGCAGAACGTCTCCCCCTCCTTGTTGCACTCAGACGCCCGTGTTTCTTTGTATGTCGTCTCCTCCCTTGTTTCCATCTACTCAAATCCCACCTCCACACACCGACTGGTGAGGAATCCCACTGGGAGCTTCCACCTGGTCGGACGGCAGTGGCCTTTCCTGCCCTCGCTCACTCGTGCTCATGAGCTAAATGCAGGGGTTCTTCCCTGTGATCCCGATGTTTCCCCATCATCTTCAACCGAGGAGGCCCAGCTTTGATGCGTTTTATATATCGAGGTTCAGTGTAAGATAATTTGGAAAATAGTCCATCACATAATAGAAAGTTTGAGACATGCTGCTCTCTAACCTACCAAGCCTTCTGTCACTGAATGAAATATGCTTTCCGTGCATACATTTTGTCCATAAATGACATCGGAAGCTCCTTAAAATGAGCTTCTCGCTCTTCCCCCAGTTCTCAGCTCAGTGCTCAGGAAAGGAGTGCCCTGTTGACTGCATCTTTAACCCAGTTCGCAAATGACCTGGTAGATTCACGCTGAGGTGGCCAGGCTGAGGTGCGGGACTCAGTGCTCCTCCGAGAGCCACCCTAACGCTGGGTGTGGAGGAGTGGACAGTGAAGATGGGCCTTTGGGACAGCAGCACAGCAGAGGGCGGGCTTTGGAGGAACGGGGGCCTTTCCCATGCCCCTCCACGCGGGCACTGTGAGCCTGGCCCAGCTGGGACACAGCTCATGTCTCTATCCGCCCATGTCTGCTGGGCTTCCATAACTCTGTGTCCCTCGATGCACACACACATGGACGGTGCACTTTGCTGAACACACACACTACAAGGACCGTTACCTGTGCTCTCCTATTTTGTCTCTGAGGAACCACTCTCGGGGTGGCCACTCCCTCTGGATGACATTTGAGAGGCAGGGTTAGCCTCTCAAATTAGGGGAGGACAGGCCAGGTCCCCTGTGAGTGGAGGGGCAGGCAGCTTGGACAGGACACTCCTGGAGGAGGAACCGGGATCTCGACATCTGTACATGGAGGCGACTTGGGAGGCTCTGCTAGCCATTCAACATCAAATTTCAGATAAAGTAAGCTTTGGTCCCTTATGTATAAATATAATCAAGGGCTTTCTTCTAAAGTCAAATAATTGAAATCCGAAATGGGAAATGTGAGGGCTTTCGCGGAGACTGGCGTTCTTGTTGGCTAGCGTTGGCAGAGCCTGCATTTCTAACAGGCCTCCTGCTACACCATAAGCGAACTGCGATGCAGAGTCTGGCTCCACCAACGACCATTTCCAAGGTCCTCACCCCGACTTCCTTCATTGTGGGAACGTGCTTCTTCAGGAGGCTGGGATCTCGGGTTTGGGTGCTCACACTGGCTGCTGTGAGCTGCCAATGTCAGGGGTTACATTGTGCCCCCCCAAAAAGCCACACTGTGGATCTGACCCCTAGGACCTCAGATTGTGACCTTATTTGGAAACAGGGTCTTTACCGAGTTAATCAGGTTAAAATGAGGTCAAGTGCGATTGAATAGTGTGTGTGTCCTTACACGCAGGACAGATACGCAGGAACACTGTGCGAGGGGACAGCGGAGGTCGGGATGTCTCCCTGGAGACTTTACCCCCAATCATGCCAACTCCTAATCCCTATCCTAACCCCAGGGTTCATTATTCGCTGTAAAGTCATCTGTCAGTCTTTCATATATGACCTGATGGCACAAAGGCTTTGAAATCACTTCAGTGAAGAGGGAAACAAAGACATTGTTGGTGGCAGTCTCTGGACACTGCTGCCTCTCACCACGGGAGGCGACTGGAGGAAACAGCAGAATCCTGACAGCGGATCCTGCCCTTCCTTCCTCACGAGCTGGAAGCTACTATTTTGTCTGTTTTCTGAAAGAATAGACTGGACCCTCCGCCCCACGCCAAGGCCTGTTTCAGCACATACACTTGCTGTTAGGAAGGAATACACAAGCTACACTGCATACTGATCAAATGAAAAACTCTTTGAATCAGAAAAGTTCTATGTCGTCTCCATGCCAATACCCTATGTAAAATAGTACCTTACTGATGTTTGCTTGTCTCAGAAATGAAAAATGTCACACATATTAAAGAAAAATTTTAAAAAGAGTAGAGACATTCACAGACAATTAAGTAATCTAATAAACCATCAAAATGGAACAAAACACCCGCCCCCCCCAAGGGTAATGGTGAGACAGGAAGGAACCAAAAAATATTCTGAAAAATTGCAGTTAGGACCAGATGGCAGTCACTGGAGACCTCAGAGTAAATCGAGCTGCTCAGAAAAAAAAGAAAATTGGTGAAGCAGCACTTGCAGTAGATACGTATATACGTTTCCAATAAGAGACAAATTATAGCAACATACCAGCATTCTCCCTTCTGTTGATCAGACTAAACTTCACCCCAATTAACACACCAACATTTTAAAATAGTTTATTGCACACACACACACGTGTACATGAAGACAGTTCTAAAGACTCATAGTCACTCCTTTGCAAATGAGGGGGGCCTGTCTGGAAGTTCTTTAAGGAGATATGCCTCCTCCTCTTTATCCGAACATTGGTCATAGGCACAGACTTCCCTGTCTTGGCTATTGTGAATCGTGCTGCAATGAACACAGGGCTGCACATATCTTTTCGAGTTAGTGTTTTCATATTCTTCAGATACATGCCTAGAAGTGGAATTGCTGGGTCAGATGGTAGCTCTGGTCGTCATTTTTTGAGGAACCTCCACACTGTTTTCCATAGTGGCTGCACCAATTTACCATCCTACCAGCAGTGTACAAGGTTTCCTTTTCCACATCCTCTCCAACACTTGTTATTTCCTGTCTTTTTGATAATAATGATTCTAACAGTGAAACCACATTTATTTTGAGAATCCCAAAGAAATGGAGAGCAGCCAGCTATGAGTACGGCTAACGAGAAGCTAGTACAACGGCCCATGAGTCTTCTCTAAGCTGTTTGAAAAAATCTTCACTAAAACTCCTTCTGCACAGCAGCTGCGGCTTCTGCCGGGCTCACCATGTCGGAACAACAGAGCTACCGAAACGGACACTTCTGATGCCGCCACACCCAGGCAACGAAGACCTACACTCCTGAAGCCATGGAAGCGGAGCGAGGAACGTGAATTAAACTTTTATAGCCTTAAATAATGCAGCAACAGGTCCGGTTCCCTGATTGATAAGGAGCTCAGGTCAGGGCTCTGGAACCGGAGGGAGAAAGCGGTTATTGGGGACACTTTCCGTCGTTCAATTTCCGAACCTCAGTCAAGCTCACCGCGGAGGCCAGAACGAAGAATAGAAGGCACCGATTGGAAGTCAAGTTGCTCGTGTTTTGCTGACGTGGTAGGTTTTGTGGACACGGATACTAGTGCCAGCGTCACCTGGGACATTTGAAGGGCTCTGGCTGCTCCATAAACCGGGCCATGCTGCCTGGAGGCTGTCACACTCCCCGGCAGAGCAAACACTGCGCTGTGGTCTCTGCCGCGTGGAGTGCTCTGCGTGGCTGCCCCCCATGAGGGCTGAAAGGGCCGTGGTTGTGTAACAGCCAGGGGCGAACGGCGTGTGGGATGGAGCTGCTGGGACCCTCTCTGCTCTTAACCAACACGATGTTTCCGATGTTTCCGGGGGAGACATTCTGAGGAGCACTCACACCCCAGGAAGTGTCAGTGGGGGGGTGGGGGTGGGGGAGGGAGGATTTGAGGAAAGGGAGTGGAGTCACATATCTGGGAAACTGCCATTTTGTGTGTCTCTTGGACATTCACGGAAATTAACTACAGTCCTGTGGTAAGAAGTTATGCAACTTCATGGAACTCAGTGTTTGCAAATCATTTGATCATGAAAACACCTTTGTGTAAAAGATACTGTAACACTTTGCTGTCCTGTAAGTCTCTGAGTCCTGGACACTGTCCTTGAAAGCATCAAGGCCGACTACATTTCTACCTCCCCCCCCGCCCTGCTCCCACCCCGACTTCATCAGGAGGCGAACAAAACCAGTGAGAACACTGTCCGATGAAAGCGTGTCCGAGCGTGACAGCAGAGGTGACCTGGCCCCAGGCCGCCGCCTAAGCTTCCTTCTTGGCTCTTCACCTCGACCTGGCCCCGCGGAATGTGAATGCCCAAGGTCAGAGGCAGCTGGTTCCCGCGGGAGGAAGGAGACAGCACTGTGCTCTCCTTGCAGGGAGAAGCGCGACCGATGCCTGTGAAGAGCATGTGAGGGGACTCAGCGGTGCAGCATCTAATCTGTTCTGTCCGTGCACGCTGTTTCTTTCACCAGGAAAAAGATCAAGAACAGGCCTTTCTCGGAGCATCAAATTCCACGTCGTCTGGGGTCATGAAGAGAAAGGGTGTTATCGCTTTCTGCTGGAGGATTGTGTTACAGCCCTGATAACTCAGGATGAATGGGCAGTCTCTTCCTTCCCTTCCCTTCTCCACTCTTCATTAGCTTTTTATGTAACTTCCTGCTCTAATTCCTCCCTTTACTGAGAGTATTCTTATCAGAGCATGTCTGACAGCCACATACATTTCGCTTTCTCTTGTTGAACTACATGGCATGGGGTGTCTGGCCAGCCTGGGTGAGGGGCTGATGGCTGTTTGCAGGCTGGCCACAGCCCCTTCAGGGACTGATGAGTATATGACTGCCATCCAGCACTCCATTCGCTTCAGGGTGCACAGAACCTCTTACTCAGCTCTGCCTTCGTCACGCTGATGGCTCTGCACACTTCCTACCTGTAATAAAGCTGTGTGTGCAGTGCTCTCTCCCCTTCAGGCCACACAATCCCTGACGGCAAGGCCTACCTTGCTTTTGACTTTGTATTCCTCATCTACAGCACAGATGCTGCACACAGCATCCAGTTCAGACAAATTCCTGCAAAGCCCTAGCTGGTGTGGCTCAGTGGCTAGGGAGTCGGTTGGCCTGTGGACTGAAGGGTCCCAGGTTCATTTCCAGTCAAGGGCACATGCCCAGGTTGCAGGCTCAATCCCCCATAGGGGGCGTGCAGGAGTCAGTCGATCCGATCTATGATTCTCTCTTATCATTGATATCTCTCTCTCTTCCTTCCTCTCTGAAATCAATAAAAATATATTTTAAAAAATCCTGCATGAACTGAGTCTCAGTTCTGTCAATAGCTCTTACGGTTTTGCACTATTAACAATTGGAAAAGTGAGGGAATAGGGTCAAATGGGATCCATCCTGATTATCTATTCAGCCTCGCTTCCTTGGAGTAAGAATCCTACAAGGCGTGCGTTGCTGTGGTTCTGCACCAGTGTCCTAACTCTTCATGCCTGATAAAGCCACCCACAGGTGCAGCGAAGTCTTAAGCACAGACCCAGATGTTATTCTTTCCTCACTAACCCTGGGGTATGCATGTGGTGAGCTCCCTGGTGTCAACCCACCTTCACCTTACTCTGTTGATATTTGAAAAATGCAGTCAGAAGGATGTTAATATAAGCGAATTCTCTCGTAGACAAACCAGGAAATCTTATCACAAGTGCAAGGAACTTCCCTAACATGAGCCAGCCACAAGCAGGAGATGCACACCCCCTAAAGCTGGTCTCTGAGCCACCGCCTGGAAGAGGGGCCGTGCCCAGAAGGTTGGTTGGGTCACGCCACTTCCCTCACGTGGGCGCATGCTTCCAAAGCTTCCAGAAGCGGGTCATGAACTGGCTGCTGCTAATTCCAATGAGCTCCCAGACGTCCCTCCCCCGCTGCGGACATTCGCTGCAGGCTGCGCACTGCTAGCTGCCCCGCTGCGGGTTACTGTTAGGCAGCAGCCTCAGCTATTAATTGCTTTGTAGTGGAAATTGCGATGAGCCGATACTAAGTATTTTCTTTTCTAATTGGCTCTTACTGGTGAATAGCAGCTTGTTACATAACAGAAAATTGTGTTAAATAACCACAATTACAATTCTGAGGGCTTTCTTTGAAAACAACACCAACACACCACAAATCTAAGCGTCCGGATAAAAACACTAACAAAATCTAGAGCCTCTAACCTCGCTCGGGAAGGGTTTTCGTTTCAGTTATGGAGAAACAGGAACCGGGACAGCATGAGGGAAACCCAGACAGAGCAGGCTTTTCCTTCCCTTTAAAAACACACATAAAAGCTGAGCTGGGCTGTGCTGGCGCAGGCAGTGCCTAGAAGACAGGCTCCAATGGACGCCTTCCCCCACAGTGTGAATGGGGACAGACAGGGTTGTCCCATTAGCTCTGATCCCACCGCCTCCCTGACAGGTCCCCGGGGAAGGCCCCAGCACAGAGCAGATGCACAGTCGCCACCAACCCAACCCAAGTGCCACCGTAGCTGGCACTGTCCCAGGAGATGCGACGCGTAACAAACAGTATTTCATAAGGGACTTGGCACCAGCTACTGCTCAAGGAATGGGAGCTCCCCCACCAGCATCATCGTAATGATAGCACCTCCTTTCCAATGTCTCCTCTGCATGGCCTACAAGCGGGTCCTGGTCACCTTCACAGGAAAACTAATGGATGCCCTGGAGGAGGCCCCTCAAATCTCACACCAAACCCACCCGGACTAGGTTTCTATGACTCTTCCTCTTCATGACACCCTCTGGCCTGTACCTCGCAAGGTCCCCCAACTGGAAGACCCCAGAGCTTCCTGCTGACTCAGCCCGCATGCGTGCCTGCATGTGGGGAGCCGGGCCCTGGGTGTGCGGGGCAGCACAGGGTGGGGTGGGGGTAAGGGATAGAGACAATGAAAAGAGGCTTTCCCAGCACATAGTTGCAATTCTAGCGCCCAGAGCCTGCAGACAGTCTGACACCCCCAGATTCCCTGAATGCCCACAGCCCACACAGTTATCCCCACACATTCCTGAGCCTCCCCTGGGCTACCCACCCTTGACATTGCTCCCCAAGTGCCGAGTCGAGAGCAGGCAGTTTTGGAGTCGATCAGGTTATCCTCACATGCGAGGCAGCTAGTATTTATCGGGGCCTTGCTTTATGACTTTCACGTCAGTCACTCTGCAACGTGGGTATTACAGCTCCATTTCCGCACGTCAGCAGCACGTGCAATACACTCAGGTGACCAGCTACTCAACGTCAGAGCTGAAATTTAAATCGCTTCTCCAGGACGAGGGTCTGCTCCTCTGTCCACTGTCCTGTCAAACGCGCTTAAAAGAGCTGCGTTGTAAGTTCGTTGAATAAACTTCACACCGCCCTGACCCCTGCGCTGCTACAGCTAACTATGTGCAGCGCTGATAAGCACCAGTGGATACAAGTAACACAAAGCTTGCCCCCAGCAAGCGCACAGTTAGAAGAGGTTTGGTCCTGTGAGCACAGTTCCGGGGTGGGAGACACAGGAATGCGGCCATGCTGGTGAAGGTTGTCAAGAGAATAGTGGTAAAGGGATGACAGAAACAACAGCTTCAAAAGGTTCTCTGAGGCAGAGCCACAAGACAGGGGACCTGATCAGACTCGGGCCTGGGCGAGAGGGATCGAGGAGCTTGCAGGGTTTCCAGCGAAGGCCTCATGCCCTTTATCGAAACAGCTGACGTCACCTGCGACCCCATCCCTTCCAGAGACACCCCGATGGGCTAGCAAGGCCCCGGAGGAGAGGCTTGGCAGTCCAGCAGCATCACCTGGGCATCCCCTGCTGGGCGAGCATCTCCAGGGGAAGGTCGCTGACAGAACACTGCAACAGGGAGATGCAGCTTCCCAGCCAAAGTGTCCTGAACGAACTGTCGATTAAGAAGCTACAGACGTCCTACCTTACTCATTAGATGGGCCTTCTAATTAAAAACAGCAACAGAAAAAATGTCAATAACACGTCCCATGTGTGAGAAAGGTTGAGTCTATTTACTACCTTACTCTTTTTTTGTGGTTTTTAAATATGGTTTTATCGATCTTTTACAGAGATAGGAACTGAGAGGCACAGAGAGATAGAAACAACAATGGAGAGAAATGTCATCCATCGGCTGCCTCCTGCACACACCCCTGGGAATCGAGCCAGTAACCTCTTGGTTCAGGGGTCGATGCTCAACCACCGAGCCGCCCTGGCTGGGTATTTAGTGCCTTTCTTAATTTGGGGGACAATATGAAATCTTGGTTGCTGTTTGCATGGATGGAGAGCAGTGTCATGCAAGGCTGGAGACTTTCCTACAGAGGGAAGTGGGGCAACATGTTACATTTCTGACATGTGTAACTCTTGCTGCACACCACCAGAGGCTCACACAGGTAGAGACTTTGCGGAGCTGCAAGGGTTTCTACAAAAAGACTCCCCAGGCCTCTCGGTCCCAGGGTATTAACCGCGCAGATTGGCATTTTAATTAAAGCTTGAGAAAAACCTCTTTAAAGAGGCCATCTTCAAAAAATTCATGATTTTATGGGAAAAGACATACTTGAAAACCTAAGTGGTGTCCTAACAAAGAAAAGTATGACTATACCTTCAAAATCATTATTTCTACCTCAAATTGTATCACTTTGCACGCTTTGAAGAGAATCGGATAAAGTCCCAGAATGACGCATAGGTTAGAAACGTTTCCTTATAAGAACAACATGAAAGCCCACCAGCAAGCTCTCCCACCTACTGCGACAAACTAGTGTGAGCTCGAGGCAGTTCTGAGCCGGGCGAGGAATGCTTTTGTTACAGATGCTGCAAACTCATTGCTGCTCAAGACTTTTGTTGGAAGCAACTTAGAGCCTTAACTTAAGATTTCTAGCAGTTTCTCAGTTCTATCTACTAGTCATTTAAACACTGGTCATGGTTTGATGAGGATACGGGGGAAATCTCCTGTTTCTGGTGGGAAGGTGCACTGATACCTTTCAAGAGAAAGATCTGACATCTACCAAAATTTTTAACCTTTGACCCAGCCATTTGTTAAGAAATATACCCCTAGTGGCCAAGGATATGCATATAAAGCTGTCTCATTACCTAATCACCAGAGCCCCACTGTATAGATACACAGGAGGGGCGGGGCTCAGGCACATCCACTCTGTATGGAGCACCGCGGGTGCAGTCTTTTAAAAGAGGCGCTGAAATTATTGCAGGGCCAAGCAGTTCCATCGATGGAGAGTAACTGCACTTTACCCCTGCACCGCTCAGAAAAAATACCTTATGCCCTAACCGGTTTGGCTCAGTAGGTAGAGCGTCTGCCTGCGGACTGAAGGGTCTCAGGTTCGATTCTGGTCAAGGGCATGTACCTTGGGTGCGGGCACATCCCTAGTAGGGGGTGTGCAAGAGGCAGCTGATCGATGCTACTCTCTCATCACTCTCTATTCCTCCCCCTTCCTCTCTGTAAAAAAATCAATAAAAAATATTAAAAAACAAACAAAAAAAATTTATGATCAAACGTCAGTTAAATTGGGAAAACAGTAACAAAGAACAAAAACACCCTCAACAGTTGAGAACCAAATTTAAGCCCAAAGCAATGTCCTCATAAAAAGATCACGGGCTGTGCTAAATTGCCTATCAGGGCCAAGAGGGTAATGGCTAAGGGTCCCCCGAACTCCTGGGGGTGGGGGTGAGGATGGGGGTGGGGGTGGACCAGAGGTGAAAGGACGGGCTGGGAACCCTACAGACCACGCCCCGCAGCTTTCCAAGTTTGGGCCCTGATCCCCGCGGCGGACCAGACAACTGGAACGTCGGGCAGAGCCACAGCGGCCGGGACCTGCGGAACCACCTGCGGGCGTGCAGACGCCCCTTCCTTCCACCTTCTCCCGAGGACCCCGCTGGGCTCCACCTCGACCCCTAGCCGCCCGGCGGCCCGCTCCCGTCTGGGAGGCGGAGTGACACCCGCACCGTCCGAGGCCGCTCCCGCCGGCAGCTGGGCACATCAGTAGACGGGGCAGCAGTGACCAGTCCGCACCCGGCAATCGGCCGGAAGCGCCAGCTTCCCTCCCGAGGCCACGCCGAGCACAGGGAGGCGGGGCCCGGGAGCCGGCGGAGGAGCTGCCGATTCCCGAGTGTGACTGCCCGCGAGCGGACCCGCGTGGACGCACACGCGCTCGGCAGGACGCAGAGCCGGGGCTCCACACGCCCCCTTCCCACCCCCTCCCTACACAGCCCGCACCTCCCGCCGCCCGGGGCCCACGCGCCGCTGGCCCCGCCCTTGGCCCCCTCCCGCCCATGTGGCTTCCGGGCGGGCCGGCTCCCGGAGTCCGTCCGGCGGCCAGCCGCATCCTGGCCCACGAGAAAGGCGCAGACCGGCCGCGACTCGGAGCACCGGACTCACCCTCGTTACTGACAGCCCGGGCTCCGCCGCAACCGCTGTCACCGTCTTCCCCGCCTCCATGCGCAGCCCCCGGGGCCCTGGGAGCCGCCATGACACCGCCAACAGGGAAAGGGCGGGCCGCGGGGCGGGGCGGAACGGGCGGGAACCAATGCCAGAGCGACTGGAAGCGCACGCCCCATCCACGTGACGTTTCCTCCACGCCCACGTCGGGCCGTCACTCTCTGGACCAATAGAACGTGGCGAATGGAACCTAGCCCCGCCCCTAACAGGCCAGACCACGCCCCTTTACGGAATGGAGCGGCCCAGAACTACACTTCCCAGCGTGCCTCGGGGCTCGGGGCCAGGAGGGCCGGAGCAGGCGCCGGCGGGCGGGGGTGCGCCCGAGAGTGCCCCGGCGTGTTCGCTTAGTTCAGTGAATCAGAACAATGACTGCGCCGCCGGGTCGCCGCGAGCGCGTCCGACTGTGAGCGGCCGCCGCCGGCACAGCGGCAGGCGGCGGCGCAGCCTGGGCCGCGCCGTGTCAACGCCAGGCTCAGGAGCCTGCAGCGCGCCCCGGCGCCCGCCGCGCACTCCTCGGCGGCTGTGCATTGTGAGCACGAGCCGGAGCCGGAGCGGGGCCGCGAGGAGGACGCAGCCCGGGCGCCCGGGAGCCCGGTCCAGCCATGTGGATACCCACGGAGCACGAGAAATACGGCGTGGGTGAGTCTCCGCGGGGCCGGCTCCCCTTCCCAAGCGCGGGCCGAGCGGGTGCGCCGCCCGCGTCCTTGCCCCCTCGCCCCTCGCGCCCTGCCGGCTGCGAATGCCTCTCCCCGGCTTGCCTCGCGCTGCGGGCTCGCGCTGCGGGGAGCCGGCCCCGGGGCGTGGAGTGCGCGCCGGCGTCCCGCCGCCCACCGCCCAAGGGGCCTCGGGCTCCCGCCGGCTGCGGGCTGTGCACGCGGAGTTCGAGGGGCGCCGGGGCGCGAGTGTCAAGTTGGAGGAGAGCGGAGGACGGCGTTCCCCTTCCTCTTTCCCCTTCTCCCGCCGCGGCCGTGGGCCGTGGCGACCTCCCAAACGGCGGGGAGAGACGGAACCGCACACCCGCCGAGCGGACACCCCCAGAACAGGGGAAGGCGCGAACCTCCACTCTGGCCGCGGGCCGCGTCCCGGGAGCGCGGATGTGGCCCCGGAGCCCGGTGACAGCCCGCGCCGGGCCGGCGCCTTCTCCCCGCTGCGCTCCTCCCTCCCCCTCCTCCTCCCTCCCGCCCTGGGGTGCAGGGGGCTGTGTCCTAGGGGCGGGGGCGCCGGTCCCGCACCCTCCGCGCGGCCCGCCCGGGGCTCTTCGGCGGGGAGCGGGTGTCGGGCTATGTTTTTACTTCTGGGCACCCGGCGGCGGGGCGCGCGCGGCGGGGGCGGCGATGGAGGGCGGGCGGGCGGCTGGGGAGCGAAGCGGGGGTCCCGGCTCGGGGAGCCTGGCTCTCGGGGGCCCGGGTCCCGCTCTCTGGACGGGCTGACCCGCACCGCGGCGCTCGCTGGGCACGGAGAGCCGGGCGGCGCGCGCGGCTCCGTGCGAAGGTGAACAACAAAGGACACGAGTGCGGACGGGTGGGCGCCGGCGCCTCCCCGCCTCCCCCTCCTCCCCGGGCGGTCGATGTCGGCGGGGTCGGCCCGTGGCATCGCTCCCCGTGAGGCTGAGTCGGACCGGCGAGGAGGCTGCGGCGGCCCAGGCCCCAGGTCAGGAGCCGGCTCAGAGGCTCCCCGGGGGAAAGCGCCGGATCCCAGCCCCCCAGGTGCGTCGCTCCCAGCGCCCCTCCTGCCAGGGCCGGGCTCACTTTGTCTTTTAAATCGGGGACAGACCTAGTGATTGGGAAGCCGTGGAGGTAGGTGCGCGGGTCCGAAACCCCCTGCCTGTCATTTAAACATCCGGGAAGCCCTCCTAGGGAGTTGTGTGTTTTTCCCCAACTTGCCCAGGAATTGGGGTTCCCGAGTCCTGGGAGAGGACGTCGGTGAGCACAGTCATTTCCGATGTTGCCGTCTGGACCGTGGCTGGTGGCAGACAATCGTTTATCTGGGCCCCACCTCTGGGAAGGGGTGCCCGCTTCCCCTCTTCCAAGGGGGAGGAGGAGGAGGAGCGGCTGGGTATTTGCCCCTCCCCACCTTTTTGGGGGGTAGGCTAACCCTTTGCAGAAGACAGTGCCTCCGCCAAGCTGGGGGGGAACCCAGGCCCCCCTGTCCCTGGCTTTGACATCCCCACCCGGCAGCCTGGAGCCCTGCCCAGAGGCTGCTTCCTTCCCAGAGTGAAGGAGGCTCCCGACGGCCGGGATTGATGCTGCTCATTTCCGTCCGCGCCAGGGCACAGCTGGTGTTGGGGAGCTCCTCCTCGGCCGGTCCCCGCGAGCTGCGGGCAGAGGCTGGACACGCACCCTGGGGCGTCCTGGGCCGCAAGCCCGATGTTCTCCGTCAGGCCAGGCGTCTGGGGCGGCAGCGGGCGCCTGGCTCCCAGGTGGCTGCGACCCTGGAGCGGGGAGGCGGTGGCGAGGGGAGGGAGCACTTGCTTGGGACTCGGAGGCTGAGTGAGGCGAGAGGTGAGAGCGGAGAGGAGTCCGCTCGTTTATACAGCGTCATGCTTTCATCATTCATTTTTGTGCATTTGGCCTCTGGAATGTTTAGCTGCTCGTTAGAAACCATCTGTTAGGTGTGTGTGGGGTGTGGGGTGTGGGGTGAGAATTTTGCTAGGATGCTCCTGCGTGGACTAGTTCTCACTGTTGAGTCCTATTTGTAGCTGCCTACACTGCAGGTTGTTGAGTTGTGTGTTTTTTTGAAACCTGGGTTGGTGCTGTGCTTTTCTCACCTAGTTTTTATAAACAGTAAAGATATTTTCTGGCACTGATCTTGGGCTGATATCAGGTGTAGGAGTAACTCAGGTTCCTCGTTCTTTGGAATAAACGGGTCTTTGTCACCTGGAACACCTGACCTCTCACTGCACGTTGTATATTCCTACAGTGACACTTTTTATTTACCATCAATTATGCATGAGATCGTTATGGAGTAATTATGTGTCTTTATAGATTTATGTTTCAATTTAAAGCAACATACTATCAACATGGATAAAATTACTTACATCCTATCAGGAATTAAAATTCCTTAAAAAAAAATCCTCACCCAAAGATATGTTCTTGTTGGTTTCTGAGGAGGAAGGGAGAGGGAGAAACACCTATGTGGGAGATCATCTGGTTGTGTTTCGTACACACCCAACCAGGGATTGAACCTGCAACCTGGGCAGGTACCCTGACAGGGAATTGGACCCGCCACCCTTCTGTGCATGGAGGATGCACCAACCCACTGAGCCACCCTGGCCAGAGTGAAATCCCTTGTCAGACTGGATGTGTGGGCACTGTCTTCTCATTTAACTGATGAATGGTCTTGAAACGTGCATTTAGTTATATACAAAGTGTTGCGATTCCAGGGAATGAGAAAGGTACAGGGTAAAGCTGCAGTCCTGAGCGGTAGGGAACCTTATCTCTTTAAAACATGGTAGACACAATGATAAGTGTGCGGCGCTCAGCACGACCAGGGGTGAACCTGAGGGAGGGTGGGGCAGTGAAAGATTCAAGTAGACAGAGAAGAGAATAAAGCTGGGGCTAGGTGGGATGCTGCTCTCGGATGGAGAGACAGTGCCACAGCCTGCAAGCTGAGTTTTCATTTTATAGCCAATTCCAGAAGACAAAGTAAAGGCTATTGACAATGTTCTCCGGGGTTTGGAATCTACTCGATTACATGCACTTGCTGCACCTCCCACAGCCTGTATCACTTAGCCTCCTGGGACCCCAGGTCGGACCATAAGGTCAAACTTATAACTACAGGCTTTGCCCTCCAAGCTGGGCCTTGCACGTGGCTTTGCCATGAGAGGACGCACCTTCTCATTAGTCTGAGGCTTGAACCTGTCCAAACGCTGTAGCCGCTCTCCACAGATAGGCGTGTTTTATCTGGGGAGATGCTGGTTGGTCCTGGCCCTCGTCTAGACAATACTGTCCGCTGTGTGACTTTAGGTAAGTCACTTACCTTCTCTGGGTCCAGTGATAGCTCAGATCTTTCCCAGTCCTGACTCCGTAACCCTTTTCCAAACAAATTTGTGTTTTCGCTAGAAAAACATCCCTGTTGTGTAGGTCGCTGTGAGAAAGACACTCTGGCTGGGACACACCCCACCTGCTTTTAACTAAGATCAGAGAGAAGCAGAAACTAGCTGGCCAGATGCCAACACCCAGGTGGCGGCTGCTAGTTCCGTCAGGCTGGTTCTCTCCAGTAGGAACCCCGTGTGCAGTGACTAAAGCGCTTTCGCTGGCCCGCCCGCCCCCTCACAGATTTCTGCATGATCACTGCCTGCCTCCTGCATGCCCGCATCTGTCACCCCCTCTCCCTGCCCAAAGCGGGGTGGGCATTTGTCCCAGAGAAAGCGAAGGCCACGACAGACGCCTCCGTGCCTGCGTTCACTCGCTCAGCGGGTGTGCGCGCACTTGGCCAGGCGAGCCAGCGAGGCTAGGAGCGGGGGCCGCGTGTGGTACACCTGCCGGGAGAGCTGTGCAGGGGGAGTGTGGGCTGGGCCCATCCCTGCCAAACGCAGGCACCTTCCACCGAACAAGACGCACAGCAAGCTGACCTGAAGGGGACAAGTGTCATTTTAAAATGGGTGTTTTCATCCTGGTACCACTGAGTCCTCCGAAGTGTTCCCCTGCTCCCAGCAGAAACCTCTCTGTTTCAGAGCCCCTCCTGGTCGGGGGGAGGTATTTCTTTAGACCCCCTTCTCCCTTGCGGGGCACCCGAGTGGCAGTGCGCGTGGGAGAGGGATGAGGGCGTGTATCATTTTCCGAGCTGTGCACCATCTGTGTCGGAGAACACGCATCACTCACAGTCATGTGCTGCTGGGAGTGTGGGCACAGGATGAGGAGCTGTGACGGGAAGAGCAGGAGGGTGTGTGTTCCTGAGTAAAGTGCCACGGAAGGGCTGTGTGGATGGGGTGGCCACTGACAGGCTTGGCCAGGCCTCCTGTGGCCATGGCTCCCACACACGTTTCCCCCTCCTCGTCCTTCTCAGTGATGGTTCTTCCACGAGGTCCCCACAGCAACCCGGAAACACCGACTTTCCAGTCTAGTCTCGGCCAAGGCTGAATCGCAGGCACCACAAAGGGGGTTGTGAACATTTCAGGAAAGCTGAGCGTTTCCTGCGCCTCCATCCACGAGACCAGCGCTGCAGACTGTGTCTCATGCGTTACGTCCAAGTCGCTAGCAGGGCGCTTTGGGCTGTGCGCATCGGTGGCGGAGAGCCTTCAACCCTGAGGAAGCGCAGCGCAGACGCTGTGACTGTGAGATGCTCCCAGGGCTCCGTGGCTGAGAACACGCTGTGACCTTTCACCCGAGTCTGCCCGCTGCGGTCCAGTGATCACGTCTGTGTAAAAGTCTAGGAACGACGGCCTGCTCTGGGTCATGGCTTTGGATCTTGTTTGGCTGTGATTTGTAATAGGAAATACATTTAATTTCCTGACCTGATATGTCCACAGACACCCCCTGCACCCCCCGCAAGGGGAACAGCACTGTTCATACTCTGTGTGCTGCTCTGTTCCTTCTTCATGAAACAAAAAAAAATGCTCATCGTGAACTTTCCTGAGTGATTCACTCCTGGGCCCTGACCCTCAGTTCGCACAGCTGTGCTCCAGGTCCCCTGTTTGTGGCGCAGGAGGGACTGGAACTCAGACCTTCTGGGTTTCTAGTCAGATTCAGTCACAGTAACCGGTTTTTCCCCAACAGGAAGATAGTTGCGTTTGCTGGACTTAGAATTTAATGAACATCCTTTTCCCCCTTCGGGGCAGGCCCAAGCCCATCTTTCTATTCACTGTTTCTAATTAAAGATGCAGCAGATATGCAAGGCCATCGCCTACACTGTCGCTGTCCCTCGAAGGGCATGTGGGCGTCCTGGGATTTTAAAAAATATATTGTTATTGATCGCAGAGAGGGAGAGGGAGAGAGGTAGAAACATCAGTGATGAGAGAGAATTAATGATTGGCCGTCTCCCTCATGCCCCCGCACTGGGGATGGAGCCAGCAGCCCAGGCATGTGCCCTGACCGGGAATCGAACCTCGACCTCCTGGTTCCTAGGGGCCTCCTAGCATCTTGTGACAAGGGGGGGAGGAAGGCATTGAGGCTGTCTTCTGGTTTCTGGCTTGGACAGCGGGGTACATACCGGTGCTGTTTTCAGAAGAGGCACTTTTGTAGGCGGGGCAGTTTGTGGTGAGGTACGAGTTCTGTGTGGTCACCTGGAGTTGGCCAGGCCAGTCAAGCACCCAGGTGGGTGTACCCAGGGGAACCAGCCCCGAGCAAGGTTCTGGACTGAAGAGCGTTACTCTGTTTATGTGCGATGACCCAAATGATCAGCCTAGATAAGACTTCATTAATTGTGTTGACTTCGATGATGGGGTCTGCTCGTCCAGCCTAAGATTTAAAGCGACAGGCCCTGAATGCCCCGAGAGCGGTCACTGAAGCAGGATGGGTAGGATGGGTTGCGGGGCCTCTCCGGGAAGAAAGATGAGCTCCCCTGGAGAGTGGGCAGTGAGCCCCACGTCATGGTCCTCTCTTGCTTCGCATGAAGGCATCGCCTGGCGACAGCATCCCTTATTTCTGTTTCTGTGATGGTTCTATCACAGGCAGATCTGAGGCCGGGTGCTGGAAAACACACAGGTAATACCTCAACACGCAGGGTTTATTTATTCCACGAGCAGCGTAGAAACAGGACCACACATCCTTGGGCGGGGAAATGCTCGGATACCCGACGCAGTGTGTTTGTACATACAGACATTGTGTGCGCATCTGTGCGTGTGTGTGCGTGCAGGTGTTGTGTAAATACGTGCAATACCTCTTAGGAGCCACAGGGCCAGTTTTAGAATTCTTAAAGCTGTAGCCTGCACGCCTGAAAAACATGAGACTTGGGAT
>PVJC01011374.1:18491-41810 GCA_004026665.1 Murina feae | reverse complement strand
GGAGTGGACTGACAATTTTCGGGGGTTAAGGGTGTTGGGGATGCGAGAAGAGACTGGACAATAATTGTACACCTATGGATGAGGACAATGGGGGGGGCAAGGTCAGAGGTTGGGGTGGGAATTGGGAGGAGGGGAGCTATGGGGGAAAAAAGAGGAACAACTGTAATAATCTGAACAATAAAGATAAATTAAAAAAAAAAAAAAAGAATGTAGCTGAAGAAAACTAGTAGAGTAACATAGCAGTAGAAATGGGTCCCAATCAAAGGTCAGGTCTTATTGAAAAACTTTGGATCAGCTCAACTGTATTGACTATATGCAGGCTTCCTAGTTTTCTCTTGCATCAGCATTTAAACAGGGATCTGTAAATTTCTAATTACTGACTTTAGTAACATTATATGCATTTATCCTCTGTTAACAAATATTACTTTTGCTTATTTCAGGAGCCCTGCCAGAAATTACCTACTATATGCTCAATTATCCACCTCTCCATAGCAACACATTATTTTAATATAAACTTTTCACTGTAGTCAGCAACTATTGTGCATTTTCTTTAAATTGAGTTGTCATATTTTATTATAAAATATAAAAGGAAATGGCTAGAACTCTTAGGGTTAGGCAGAGTCATTTTACTGTGGTTTGGCTTCTATTTGCAGTTTATTTTCTATCCAGTAAACCTTAACACAACCATGGGAAAATAAAAGACTACAAAATAAACAAAATAGTTAAATGAGAAATATGTACTGCCTATCAATTGGGTTAAGCCATTTTTAAAAAATCAAATGCAGATCCTCCTTAGTGCTAACCTACTGTGCTATGCAAGAAATGTAAATATGCCCTTCATATGAAGATTAATATCTACTTTAAATCAGTTTCAGGTTTCCTGCCTGATAACAAATCTCATTTACATTCTGAATACCAAATGGGGTTGAGCCAAAAATGTTTGCAAGCTATGTTTTTTCTTATAAGTTCAGTCTGAATATAGAGTGACAATCTTTAAAGTTCCCAATTGATTGTGGTTTATTATTCAATTATCTAAATGCTGAGCTCAAGAGTTAATGGGAATTCCTCATTACAATCTCCCTACGAAATCAAGAAATGTAGACTAAATATGTCAAAATATCTCTCCCACAGTATCTTCTGAACCTCTTGATGTTATAATATTGGTTATCAAAATATCAAGCAAGATAATTAAAACAAGGATTTAAAATACAGGATCATTTCTAGTTCCTGAAAAAGTAATAAATTATAGTCTATTATCTTTTTCCCACAATGCAGGTAATAGCTTACTTTAAAGGAAAGTGAAAAAATGCTAATGAATTATTACCTGGCATGATTCTTGTTCCCTTTTAATTGTTAACTTTCAGCATATTTCACAATCACAAATACGAATTCCATTGACCAACTTGCAAATGTTTGACTACTCAAGACTTTCAAATCTTCTTTATTTCAATCATTTTTAGGTTTGAAAGAATTGATATGTAGTCTTTCTCAACAATTAGGCTTAATATTTTATATTTCACAAGGACACACTGATGACAATAATAATCACCCAGACAAACCATAACACGTATACCTGCTACTATTGTCATTTATGTAAAAGCATCTTGGAGTCAAATTCATACAGCAGCTACATGTTTGAGTTCAGATAAACTGTTTTAAAAGTACTTGGGTAAAAGAAGGAAGGCTTTGGCAGAGTGTGGAAAAACAAAATTACCATACATTTGTTTATATATTATGAATCAAAATGTTCAGGAATGTAACTTTTTTCTGGGTTTGAAGGGGTACTCACTTGGAAACACCGGCATTAAAAAAAATGATATGGTGCTGTTAAACTCTGGACAGTTCAGTGTTTAGCCAGGGTTCAGCTTGTGTAGATTATGTGTACAACATGGCAGCTACTGGGAATCTACCATGAGGCTTGAGTCAGAGCACAGATTTAAAACCCGGCAAATCTGGTGAAAATTCTAACTTCCCCACCTCCGTGCCTTTTGACAAACCATTTATTTAATTGCTCTAAACCTCACCTTATTCATCCATAAAATAATAATAATATCTACTCTATAGAGAAAGAATCTTCCAGCTTATTTTGGACAGAATGCCAAGCACAAAGATATGCCTAAGATATCTTTGGTTATAAGAAAAAATCCCATGCTCCCCTCCCATATTACTGCCTTGGATCTTTGGACTTGTCTCTCTATTCCAAGGTCAATGGTGGAATCAACTAGTTAAAACAGGGCTACCTACCAGTACAAAGAACCTTTATCGCTGCTGGTTCCTTGCAGTTGGATGCTTAAATAAAACCAAGGACTCTGGGATCTGCTCATCTCTTTCTCTTTGCAAGCATACCTAAGTGTGTGGACCTCAAGGATTATTTTTAGGTAGAAGTTTGAAACTCCATTTAAAGCCTAAACCTAGGTAACATGCATGGGTTTGGCTTTTATTCAAGCTTCACTTACATTCTCAGAAAGTTGTGTGACTCTTTAACTAAAGTCATTTCTTTATTCTCAGTTTGTAATTTTATTTTAAAAACTTTTAAATTTCATACTACTCTACTAAGGCACTCTTTTGCAAAGAGACATGATTCAGGCATTTCTGGACTTCTGACTATAATCCCCTAATAAATAGTCCCCAAATAATTCTCATAAACCTAGTACTCCTTTTCAATGTCTTGAGAATCAGAGTGTATTCAATCAAATTTAGTTCCCCTTCTGTTTTATAAGTCAACTTTTAGATATTCTTTATATACAAGATAACGTTTATAAACATTTATATGTGAGACATATCTTGGGAACTAAATATAAAAATTTTAATCTCATGCAATTTACATTAATAGGTATCTATACCAGTAATAAAATGAAGCTGATTTCAGGTTATAGCAGTATGTAAAAATAAAGATTAATGTTACACAGTGAGCTTTTAATTTTCAATAAAGTTCTTATTGATATATTCAAACATTTATTGAGCCTTGCTGTGTACCACACCAGTTTGCAAAAGATGGAGAGGAAGAGCATAAACTTCACATGCAATGAGTTTATTGTGTAGTACATGGATTTGGAGGCTAGGGAGAATGGTGAGTTATCCCTAGCCTCCAAATGTGATGATTTCTGTGAGAGTGGCAGTAGCTGATGCTATGGAAGCACAGAAGTGTCTAACTTCAGAAAAGGTGCCAGGAAGCGTTTCAAAGAGTAGCCTTCTCTTTCCCTTCACTCTAGCTTGTCACCCACAATCCCCCTTTCTTCAACACACATACCCCTTAGATCTTTTTCTTACCTGACACTAGCACAAATGTTCTCAAACCTATCATCCATTTTTCATATTGAAAGCCTTCTTTAACAATCCCTATTCCATACCTCAACATAATAAAAGCCATATATGACAAACCCACAGCCAACATCATACTCAATGGGCAAAAACTAAAACCATTTCCCCTTAGAACAGGAACAAGACAGGGTTGCCCACTCTCACCACTCCTGTTTGACATAGTACTGGAAGTATTAGCCATCGTGATTAGACAAGAAGAAGAAATAAAAGGTATCTAAATTGGAAAAGAAGAAGTAAAACTGTCCTTATTTGCAGATGACATGGTATTGTACATAAAAACCCTAAAGGCTCCATTAAAAAACTATTAGACTTAATAAAAGAATTCAGCAATGTAGCAGGATACAAAATTAATGCTAAGAAATCTATGGCACTTCTATACACCAATAGTGAACTTATAGAAAGAGAGACTAAAAAAGCAATCACACCACAAAAATTAAGATACCTAGGAACAGACTTAACTAAAGAGGTAAAAGACCTGTTCTCAGAAAACTACAGAATGTTGAAAAAAGAGATAGAGGAAGACATAAACAGATGGAAGAACATACCATGTTCATGGATTGGTAGAATCAACATCATTAAAATGTCCATACTACCCAAAGCAATCTATAAATTCAACACACTTCCCATTAAAATACCAATGGCATATTTTACAGACCTAGAACGAACTCTCCAAAAAATTCATCAGGAATAAAAAAAGACCCTGAATAGCTGCAGTGATCCTGAGAAAGAACAAAGTAGGTGGGATCTCAATTCCAGATATCAAGCTATATTACAAAGCCACAGTGCTCAAAACTGCCTAGTACTGGCACAAGAACAGACATATAGATCAATGGAATAGAATAGAGAACCCAGAAATCGACTCAAACCAATATGCTCAATTAATATTTGACAAAGGAGGCAAGAACATACAATGGAGTCAAGACAGTCTCTTCAATAAATAGTGTTGGGAAAATTAGACAGATATATGCAAAAAAATGAAACTGAACCACCAACTTACACCATACACAAAAATGGATAAAGGACTTAAATGTAAGATG
This sequence comes from Murina feae, assembly GCA_004026665.1. Taxonomy (NCBI): domain Eukaryota; kingdom Metazoa; phylum Chordata; class Mammalia; order Chiroptera; family Vespertilionidae; genus Murina; species Murina feae. The sequence continues at coordinate 37,452 of PVJC01011374.1, read as the reverse complement.
GGAAACCATAAAAATACTGGAGGAATATACAGGCAACAAAATCTCAGACATATGCCAAAGCAATTTTTTCACCGATACAGTTCCTAGGGCATTGGAAACTAAAGAGAAGATAAACAAATGGGACTGCATCAATATAAAAAGCTTCTTCACAGCAAAAGAAACCATCAACTCCTAGGGCATTGGAAACTAAAGAGAAGATAAACAAATGGGACTACATCAACATAAAAAGCTTCTTCACAGCAAAAGAAACCATCAACAAAACAACAAGAAAGCCCACTGCATGGGAGAACATATTTGCCAATGTTATCTCCGATAAGGGTTTAATCTTCAACATTTATAGGAAACAATCCAATCAAAAAATGGGCAAAGGATCTAAATAGGCACTTTTCAAAAGAGTACATTCAGAAAGCCAAGAGACATATGAAAACATGCCCAAAGTCACTACTCATCCGAGAGATGTAAATCAAAACAACAATGAGGTATCATCTCACGGCTGTCAGAATGGCTATCATCAACAAATCAAAAAACAACAAGTGCTGGAGAGGATGTGGAGAAAAAAGAACTCTCCTGCACTGCTGGTGGGAATGCAGACTGGTGCAGCCACTATGGAGGACAGTATGGAGTTTCCTCAAAAAATTAAAAATGAAACTCCCATTTGACCCTGTGATCCCACTTCTGGGAATATATCCCAAGAAACCAGAAACACCAATCAGAAAGGATATATGCACCCCTATGTTCATAGCAGCACAATTTACTATAGCTAAGAGTTAGAAATAGCCTAAGGGCCCATCAGCAGATGAATGGATTAGAAAACTGTGGTACATCTATACAATGGAATACTATGCTGCTGTAAAAAGGAAAGGAGTTCTTACCATTTGCAGCAGCATGGATGGAACTGGAGAACATAATGCTAAGTGAAATAAGCCAGTCAGTGAAAGAAAAATACCACATAATCTCACTCATTTGTGGATAATAAAGACCATTATAAATTGATGAACATAAACAGATACAGAAGCAGAACAGCATTGAACAGACTGTCAAACTCAGCTGGAAGGCTCGGGAGGGTTGGGAGGGAGTTAAGAGATCAACTGAAGGACTTGTATGCATGCATGCATATAAGCATAAACAATGGACACAAGACACTGGGGAGTAGGGGAGGAGGGGGGAAGGTCAAGGGGAAAAAGGAGACTTATTTAACACTCTTTGTAATACTTTAAGCAATAAAAGAAAATTTAAAAAAACAAAAACAAAACAATCCCTATTCCAAGTAGCCTAAATAATAAAATCACAGGTCCCTAACATGGCATAACGGTCCTTTTTGGCCTGATCTTGGCTCATCTCCCAGTCTCATTTAATGTCCTTGCTATTCTTTTTCTTTTTCTTTTTTAATATATTTTGATTTCAGAGAGAAGGAGAGATAGAAACATCAATGATGAGAATCAATGACTGGCTGCCTCCTGCACGCCCCCCACTGGGGATCCAGCCCGAAACCCAGGCATGTGCCCTTGACCAAAATCGAAGCTGGGACCCTTCAGTCTGCAGGCCTGACTTCTATCCACTGAGCCAAACCACCTAAGGCCCTTTCAATTATTTATGTTTCCCTTAATAAACTGCTTACATGTTATTCACGATATCACATATGCTCTTTGTTCTATGTGGACTGCTTTATCACCATGTTTGCTGGGTAAGCTTAGACTTAAATTTCCAAAGTCTACTCACACATTTTCCTCTCTAAGTGGTCTTTTCTTACCAGTTATTTACCATTCCAAGCTACCTCCACCACATAGAGAGTCACTCCCTACTGATTATCTCTGTGCCTTATCACTCCTTATCTATAAGGTAAACAAGTTTGCCTATAAGAATCTCCCTTCTACCAGACTTTGAACTACTGAAGGACAGTGCTATAGATCTCATCCCCTGTAAATTGCATGTCACAACCAGTTATTTTTAAAAGCTATGAATGAGAATACCAATGCAAGAGATTATGCCATGGAAACAGTCATAGAGATAAAAGGCAGAATCAGAAGTATGGAATTGAAAAACAAATTGAGTCTGATTTGCATGATAAGATGAATATAAGATATCAACTGAAATCTGGTCTTGGCAATGGGAAAATACTGGTTGAATTTCTGCAATCCTGAGTTTATTTCCACAACAAACTTGAAATTTTGATGTCACAATATTGATAGGCCTGATCCTCACAAAGGGAAATGATTATTAGGTCATCTGAGAAATATAGGTATAAAAATGGAACTGTTGATCACAGAGGATTGTTAGGATAATGAAAATACTCTGTATGATACTCTAATGGATATGTGGCATTATACATTTGTCCACACACAAACAGTGCAACCCTTTGGTGACTATGATGTGTCAGTGTAGGCTCAATAATTTTAACAAATACACCACTCTGTTCGGGGGGTTGATAATGGGAGAGGCTATACAAGTGGAGACAGTGGGTACATGGGAAATCTCTGTACCTTCTGTTTAATTTTGCTGTGAACTGAGAGCTGCTGTAAATAAACAAAAAACAAATACTAAGTCTTACAAAATATGGAAGTGTTTATCACCTTAGCTAATAAAATTAGGCCTGATTCTAAATTTTTTAGATAAGCCTGCAAAAAGGTAGTTATCTCAATTTTATTGTTATTGTGGTTTGGTTGTTCATTGTTATTCATGTTGTGCATAGTGTTTATTATTATATGTAGAGAGACTGACCTCCTGGGTGGCTTACAAAATTCAGTGTTATTTCTTTCTAATCCTTTTCACATACATTATTACTCAGTTACTTTTCCATTTACTTCAGGGAGGCAGAAGCTCAGGACCATAAACCATGGTATTCAAGTCGAAATTTCAATTGTGCTAATTTAACAGGCTGTTTAAATTATGTGTTGAAATTTTTTTGCAAAACTTCATATAGTTCCTGCAATTTTTCAAACTGACATTCTAGACCTTTTGGTGAAAGGTAGAAATGAGGATATGGAGAGTATTCACTGACATTTCAAACTCTTTAGGAATATGAAATTATAAATATGAAAGCTTGAGCAGGTAATATTGATATTCAGCCCAAAATAGAATGATTGATTTTTATATGCAAATTCTATCTTTTGAGCTCAGTTGAAATTCACTCTCTTGTATTCCAGGGAAACTCCCTGAAAACTTAATTTACAGGAAAAGATGGTTTCCTCTGAGGGAAACACTTCTTAGGAAGACCTTCTCACTGAAGTGCGACTGAGTGAAACATGGAGCTTTGACCACTTGAGACTGTGGTCTGAAAATGTCATTTGAGGGGTATTTATGTTTAAATTATTTTTAAAAAATAAAAAGTAATATAAAGTTCACCTCAATATTTTGTGAAAGTAAAAAATAAATTACATGAAGTAATACAGGGCAATTCCCTGTAAGGAGATAAGATAAAAAGCCTGGGTGATTTCATTTGTATAAATGGTCTAGAATGGTTTATGTTCTCACATCCGTTCAGTCATTTAAACGCTGAAGTCTAGTTCTCATAGTGGAGCCTATATGAATCCGGAATCAGGCAACTAATCATTTGTATTGCCCTGAGCTGCGGGAGCAGGAACAGCAGCATATAAACCAGATGAAGCAGCTTCATTTACAATTACAGAAACGAGGGCTTTCATAGGACACCATGTGGCCAGACTGTACCAATTCCATTTTGCAGATACCATCTTCTTTATTTGAGAAATATGCAAAAGCACTGAAAAAAATGACTTTTTTTGGTATATACAAATTTTTGAGTTGTTTTATATAAAAACTTAAAAGAAGTGTTTCATTATTTTCAGTATAATTGCATGTCCACTTTGTAGCTGTCTCTTTTGAGGCCAGTTTCCTCTGAGTTAGAAAGTAATCAAAAATAAATTTCTATAATCCTACTGGGCACTATAATGCCATCACTGCTGTATTCTTTTATATTCAAGATGACATTCACAGAAGATCTTATTAGATTACAAGATATGACCACAGAGGTAGGATAATCTTATGAATAAACTGATTTCTGATTATAGTCTTTTCAAAATGATGCAAAATATGAATTTTTACCCAAAATAAAAAGTGTATGCTATACCAGTAATGTAACTAGAAAAGATCATAACGTGTTGGGTTTTTTTTTTTCTGACATGGACATAATTTCAGTGGTGCATGTATTTTTAGGTCAATGACCATTGGATGATCATATCCATAATAACTGGAAATAAAAGGTAGAAGAGTCAACCATGCCACAGAATCCCTTTAGAGAGAGAAAATATCATGTTTATTTTGGGGTTTTTATTTTTCAACTTGGAAAAGACGTTCTTAAATATAATATTAAGGTAAGTGTCTTAGGATAACTCGGTAGTCAAATTTTGACATCTGTTAACTGGTTTTCTAGAACAGTTTTTAAAGCTGGCTTCAGAGATCATTATGTAACTATATACAAGAACCAATAATGTCAGCATGCCCTAACAACAAGTCACTATGGTTCGATTTCAAATACTGCTGTGCATTTAATAGCTTCCTGAATGCATTGTGTTTTTGTTGCAACCATATGATTGCATTCTGTGGCACAAATTAGCAGATTAGTATTGATGGTTCTTGTGTTCGATTAAAAAAATTGTGTATATTGCTCTACATTTTCAAGCAGAATTTTTCTTTTCCCTAGAAAGCTATCACATTCTTAGAGCAAATAATGAGAAAATGGTTTTATTGTAGAGTCCAATTCTCATGAAGTTTGATTTATCTTTTTTTTTTTCTGTTTCCCTCCGTCTTGAACATCAGCTCATGTTCTCAAATGAAGGATTTCTGATTTGAGATTTCCAAACTGAATATGAAAAACAATCATTTAAATTAAGAATAAATACCTTTGGTATTTCAAAATTTATTTTGATCATATATATTTTTTTCCTTGTGAATAAGTAGGAAGGATTAGTTTTTTTCCTGCCAGCAAAGATGCATTCCATTGTGATATAAAATGATGTATTTCACCCCAAAATGTACTTCCAGCCATAAAAGTAATTATGTTCTTTTTATGGATCTAGTATAGAAGATGTTCATCAAACTTTGGTTATGATTTGTGTTCACCAAACCCCAGGCTCACACATACAGAAAGTAGTTGATGTCACATTATGCAACAGGAATGTAAAATTCAATTTTATCCATGTAAAAAGCCTTCAAGCAATATTTGCTGGGTGAGAAAAATACAGACAGAATTTTTTATACTGCTCTGAATTTGGTGCATCTGAATATCATAATGCACTCTAATCTGCTACACACAATACAAATCCAGCCATAAGAACAACTTAAGATCTCTAAAGTTAACCTATGAAGGGAACACTGAGGCCAAATACTCCTTACACTGTCATTTTATTACATTAGCAAAAATGTCCTGGGGGAATGAGAAGTCCTCAGCTCATTTTGCATTTCCAATTGTCATATATAAACACATAAAATAGGATATGGACCATTTGACCCAGGGTGCATATGGATTACAAATAAATATGAAAGCCTTAATTCTTCCAGGTCCTGTTCACTTTTAAAACATGCGCTCTATTCCGCTGGTAGGTGATTTCACCTTCTCTTAACCATGCAAAAGCTATATAGTGTTTCAAAGCTGCAGATTACTGATGGTGGCAGCTTATTTCTTTTGGTTATCTGCAGCACCATCTTGGTGTCTCCAGGCATAAAAGAATATTATCTGTGTGACAGTTATGGCTGGAGCCAAGTATACCGTGCATAGTATCAGCACTCAAAGTGCTCTGAATAGAAATCACTCTGTTGTAGACCTTTTCTGTAGTTTCATTAAAACTTAAAATCACCAAGTGCTGCCTGTTATGTGTAAAGTAAGGTCATACAAAATCTCTTACATAGGAAAGCCTATCAGCGGTTGGGCTTTTGGTTTTTTATTTTGGTTCTTTGTGGGTTGGGCTTGGTTGTGTAGATGGGTTAATCCTTTGCAAAGGCACTGACCACAGCCAGGCAACGTAGAAATCTGTTTCGTTTTTCTGCTTAATTTTCATCACCAATAATGTGCCTCTTTGCTTGTGTGAAATCATCAGTAATATCTTCAATTGCTACTGCAGGCAGCCTCTGATCATAATACCTTCCTTCATTCTGAATGGGGGGGGTAGGAGGATGTGAAGGAAAGAGGTGGGTAAGTGGCCAGAGAGCAAATGGCCAGCTCGCAATGCCTTACAAACATCAGGTGACAAGAGAGTGTGTACATCTCTATAAGATAATTTCGAACTGGAGTTGTGACTGCAATAATGGCTCATTCTTATCTGCATTTCATTGAAATGCACTGTTTAGACTCACTGAACAATTGTCAGACAGCAGAGCTAAACTTTTTCACGTGACCACTGAGATAATGACAGCATTACATTACCAGGAAACTGCATGGCTTGCTGAGACTCCCATTTTCCACAGCAGCTTATGAAATAATCAAAATGTGCGCATGAAATGGCGGCCTGCTCTGAATTTATTTTAATACAGATGGGCTTATGCTGAGAGCGGCGTGGGACCCCCACCACAGGAGACAATGACTTTGCACAAAGCTGCATTTTACTAGCAGAGAAGATGGATATATGAGCACTGGACTTTCCATAGCTATAGGAAGGATAATCTTTCAATCAGATTAATGAGAAAATATATTGCATAGGCCCTACAGCCCTTCTTGCTTTCCAGGCTAATGCGTGATTTAAATCCCCAAAGTACATTTTCAGCATTACAATATCCTTTGATAATAATGTCGCTTGCACAAAGATAAAAATAAAACAGTCCCCCTTGATTTCCCATTTTAGATTTGAAGTATATTTTCTGTTCTTTGCCGGCAATGAAGTGAATTCTATTGAGAAGAGTCACATTTAATAAGACAAAGAGAATTTTCTAATTATGCTACCTGTCAAGATTGGGATCTATGGGATTGCAGCTGCCATTGAAGAGACGGAGGAAGCAATTGCATCCAGTCCCATTTACATTGGTGTATGATTACTATTTGCACTTAGATGTTGCTCAGTGTAAATCAGGCAAACACACAAAAGCATGCTTTGAAGTAAACACCAAAAGGCAGGTTTTTAGAATAGATCTGACCATTCGCATTCCAATTGCAGTAACCAATTTTCTAATTTATCTAATGAAAACAACATAAGCCACTGGAAATTTTTATCAAAGGACAAAATTGCATGCTCTTACATAGTCAGCTAATGGGAACACTTGTAAAGCCAAACATACTTGTGCAACAAATATTTATACATAATGATGAATAATGAATATCAACTAAAGGGAAATGACTTTCAGAAAAAATACATACTAGAAAAAAACATATGTAAGGACTCTAGAATACAGCCATCCGTTTTGTTACTTTTACCTATCTGTATTACAGCTGTGCAGATATTAAAGAAAATCTCACTACTATTCAAATGCTTCCCTGGAAGTTATCACAAGCCATTCTGTGTGAGTCTCTGGGGAACAGTCCCCTGTGCCCCATCAAACATTACTCTTTCCTCCCCTCACCCCAGCAATGCAATTGTTAAAACACTATGGCACATTAGACAAGGAAAATAAATGTTATGCTTTCAATGGCTTCCTTATATGCTATGTATATACAAACTGGCATACAGTCAATTATTATAAACATTATCATCTGCTAAAAATAACTCTGCTGGTACTCAGATGATAATAGTTATGATAAATAGGAATTTAACAAAATCCTATTTTCAGAGATGCAATGAAAAGAGAAAAAAAAACAGACAAAATATATAACAGCAGCAAGCTTATGATTAGAGATTTACTAGGGTTTTTATTTAAATTAACCTTTAATGTCCAAAAGAGTAAGTGATAGATTCAATTAAGTTCTATAAATACCTTGACTATATATTCAAATGTTCTTAGCTTTTTCAAATAAGTAAATTTCAAATAAGTGTTTCTAACTATCTAAATTATACTTATGGTTTTGCTATCCATTTTTGTGACCATGCAGACAGAATAGAATATTCTCATAGCATTAAAGCATAAATTTAAAAGTTAAACTCTGACCCAGCTGGTATGTCTCAGTGGTTGTGCACAGACCTATGAACCAGGAGGTCACGGTTCGATTGCTGGATTGTGGGCTCGATCTCCAGTGTGAAGCATGCAGGAGGCAGCCGATCAATGGTTCTTTCTCATCATTGATGCTTCTATCTCTTTCTCCCTCTCCTTTCCTCTCTAAAATTAAATTTTTTTAGATTATTTTAAAAAGTTAAACTGCAGATGATTTTTAATAAGTTATTAGATACTTTTAAAGGAAACACATCAATTTTTACAGTACCACTGTCTTATAAGAAGCTATAGAATTAGTATATAATTTATTTTATGCATCAAAGCTCTGAACACATAAAACTAGGGAATGCTGCATTCTATGTCTACTATTTCTCAATCTAACACCCACAGGTTATGGGCTGAATTGTGTTCCCCCACAAAATCCACCTCTAGTATCTCAGAATGTGACTGCATTTAGAGATAAGATCTTTAAAGAGGTAATAAAATACAATCATTAAGGTGGACCCTAATCCAATATGACTGATGTCCTTATAAGAAGAGATTAGTATGCAGAAATGCACAGAGGGAAGACCATGTGAAAATGGCTATCCAAAAGCCAAGAGAGAGGCCTCAGAAAAACACCAAACCTGCCGATACTTTGATCTTGGACTTTGAGTTGCAAAGATTGTGGAGAAAATGAATTTTTGTTAAGCCAGCCTGTCTGTAACACTTTGTTTTGACAGCCCTAGCAAATGAATACACAGCACAAAATGAAACTTTGAGATGTGGAAAGTTCAGCCTCTTTTTAATGCATCTAGCTCTGAAGATTTAATGAGGAGCTGATAATATGTCAGACAACTCACTAGGCCAAATTCCAAGTCCAGTCTCTCGGTTCATAAGAACTAAATTCTTAGCAAGTTTATGGAATGAAGTATACACAAACTGAGTCAGGTAAATGGAAGTTATATGTATATTCCAAAGCCTATATGTATATTGATATCCAATGATTTAAATATGATTTTGATCATTTATGTACAATATGATTAAATGGATATTAGTAAGTATTCACTTCACATTGTGCTAAAAGAATGTAGCTGTGTTTACATATGTGGATTTCTGTGGGTTAATGCAATTTTGTCCAACCTGACTTTGATGGCTAATACAAAATTTATAAAGTAATTTTAATTAATAGTATTCCACAATCTGACTTTCCGAATAATAATTAACATTAAAAGTAACAATAGCTATTATGTATTAACATTAAAAGTAACAATAGTTATTATTTATTATGTATCTAATTTATTCCAGGCACAGAACTAAGCATAAACACATATTGCTTTAACTAATCATTATAACACCCTAGATATACTTTATGCACATTTTAAATGAAAATAAATCCAGACTTTGTGAAATTTAGTCATTTACCTAAAATCACATATATGGTAAAATATCAGAACCTGGATTCAAATCTCAGATGACATAAGAAAGCCAGGCTTCTAAACAGTCTCTAAGTGATAAAATAAAAATGGTGGCTCATCAATTCCTTTCATAGTATTCATGTTGAACAAGTTTAGGAAAACTTATCTTCTTCCTAAATTTGTTAACTTTACATTTAAGAAGGTAGATAAGTAAAAGAGCAATATTTTATCAAATAATTTTAATGCTTTTAAAACTTGAATTAGATAGGCAATAAATATGTAACCAGAAGTTATGAAAATTATTTACTGTAGATATTATTGACTAGTGATTTAGAAAGATGTCCTTCGTGAGAAACACCTACCAGTTCAACAACCCAGGGTCAATGCAAAACCTTTCCGCATCTTCAGTGGTGGAATGTAGATATTGTCTAATGTTTGTTATCTCATGGCTGTAAGACTGCTGTCACATTACAGACATGAAGTCCATAGCTAAGAGCCAAGCAAACAAGACAGAACTCCATGCAGCAAAGGTGAATAGGCCCAAGAGCATTCTTTAGAGTAATATAACATAATCCAGTACTTAACATTATTAAATGCACAACATCTAGCATCTATTAAAATTTTACTAAACGTGTGCTAAAGCAGAAAAAAAATGTAAAGAATATCCACAATGAACAGTTATTAGTAACAGGCAGAAAAACAGCAGATGATAGAATTAGCAGATATTTAAAAATACAGCAGATACTAAAACAGATATTTTAAATATGTTCCAGGATTTAAAGAAAAATATGAACATAATTAGGAGAGAGATACAAGATATAAAAGAATCAAATGGAATTCTGGAGATAAAATTTCAGAAATAAAATTTTCACACTTTGCAATTAATAGAGGATAAAACACTACAAAAGAAAAGATCAGTGAATTTAAAGACATTATAATAGAAATTTATTTTAAGTGTTGCTAAAGTAACAGTAATGGTCTAACTATATGAGTAACTAGAATTCCAGAGAGAGATTTAGGAGAGACAAAAAAAGATTTGAAGAATTAACAGTGGAAATTTTCCTAAATGTGATAATTATAAATACACAGTTCTAAGATGTCTAAGCAACCTAAAATAGAATAAACACAAAGAAAATTATTTGTTGAAAACAAGTAAAACAAAATCTTTAAAACAAAACTATAAAAAGCAGGCAAATGTACATAACTAAGAAATTCAGAGTACTTTTCAGAAATGATGCAAACAAGCAAACAAATTTTAAAAATGAACTTTATCTGTAAAGTGTTAAAAGAAAATTTGGTAATTTAGAAATTTATAGCTAGAAAAAAGAAACCTATCCCAAAAGACGATGTACTAAATGTTTGTTCTATGAATAATGATGGTAAAGTCTATTGCCAGCAGATGTACACTATAAGCAAGACATGTTAAAGGAAGTCCTTCATGTTGAGGGGAAAGTTATATTAAACTAGAGGCATAATACATGAATTCCTGCAAGGGACTCAGCCCCCGCCACCGAGGCTTCATCCAGAAGATCTTCTAGAAGGACCTCTGATCTAATAAGCATATTACCCTTTTATTATTATAGATAGAAACTAGGACCTTCCCAATGATTGCTGAATGCCAAAAAATGTAAATGTAAAGCAAGAAGATTAAGGAAAATGCAAGGGAGATGAAAAGATCCTGTTATATTTCTACAGTATACAGAAAGTGATATATTATTTGAAACTTAACTGTGATAAATCAAAGATATCTGTTGTAATCTATTGAACTACCAAAAGTAAAAATAAGCAGAGTTATAACTAACAATCCAAAACAAGTGATTAAATAAAAATGCTAAACAAAAAGCTAATAATTTCAATGGTATAGTCAGAGGAAAAGAAGAACAAAGAGCGCATGGGACAAATAAAAAAACAAACTTATTTAGCAAATCTAAATAAATGGAAATACATCCTACGTTCATGAATTAGAAACTTAATATTAAGATGATAATACTATCCTAAATGATCTTCAGATTGAATGCAATCCCTTTCAAAACCCTAATGGCTTTTTTTCTCTTGAGAAATAAAAGGGCCAATCCTTAAATCATATGGAATTGAAAAGGTCTCCAAATAGCCCAAACAATATATGAAAACAACAAATTTGGAGACTCACACTCCCACCTTTCAAAACTTATTACAAACACTACAGTCATACAGACCAATATATAAACATACAGACCAATAGAATACATATGAAATTCCAAAACTAAATCTACACATATGTGTTCAACTGAGTTTCAGTAGGGGGGCCAACACTATTCAATGGTGAAAAGAATAGACTCTTCAACAAATGATGTGGAGAAAACTGGATATCCACATGCAAAAATAAATAAAGTTGAACCCCTTAAATCTCACCATATGTAAAATTTACTCAAAATGGATTATTAACTAAATATAAAAGCTAAAACCATAAAACACTTAGAAAACATAAGGGTCATGATCATATATATAGTGGTCAGTACTCTGTGTTGTGGCCACAGCAACCTCGCTTCATATCCAAGTCATGGCACACACAAAAAAAGAGCTCTGGCCAGTTTGGCTCAGTGGATACGGCGTCAGCCTGCGGACTGGGGGGTCCCAGGTTCAATTCCAGCCAAGGGCATATGATGCCAGGGTTGCAGGCTCGGTCCCCAGCGGGGGGCGTGTGGGAGGCAGCTGATCAGTGATTCTCTCTCATCATTGATATTTCTATCTCTTTCTTTCTCTCTCCCTTCCTCTTTGAAATCAATAAAAATATATTTTTTTTTTTAAAAAAAGAAGAAAACATAGGGATACATCTTAATGATCTTCAATTTGGCAAAGGATTCTTAGATATGACATAAATAGCATGAACAACACAAGAAAAAAATAGATAAATTGGACTTCATCAAAATTCAAAACTTTGGGACATGAAAGAACATTATCAAAAGAATGAAAAAACAACCTGCAGAATAACAGACAATATTTTCAAGTCATATTTGATGAGTCTAGTATCCAGAATATATAAAGTATTCACACAACTCAATAAAAAGAAAAACAATTAAAAAATGGGCAGAGATGAATAGACATTTCTCCAAAGAAGACACATAAATGGCCAAAACAACAACAAAAAAACACATGAAAAGATGCTTATCACACTTAATTCTTAGGAAAATTAGAAAAAAAACCCAATGAGATACTTTATAACCACTGGGATGGCTATTTAAAAAAAAAAATGGTAAGGGGTCGGGGGTGAGGATGTGGAGAAATTGGAACCCTTATATATAGCTGATGTGAAGGTAAAATTGTTCAGCCATTATGGGAAATGGGAAGTTCCTCAAAAACTTATAGAATTACCATATAAGCACACAACAATTTCACTCCTAGGTGTATATACTCCAAAGAACTGAAATTAGGTTCTCAAACAAGTACATGTACATGCATATTGGTATCACACTATTTGCAATAGCCATAAGGTTGAAACAGCACAAATGTCAATCAATGGATGAATGACTAAAATTGTGATATGTATATACAACAGATTATTCCAACATAAAAAGGAATAAAGTATGAATTCATGCTACAAAGTTCATGAACCTCTAAAACATGATGGTACATCAGAGAAGGCAAACACAAAAGGTCTCATAATACATGAGTTCATTTGTTTGGACTATTCAGAATAAGTAAATGCACTGAGACAGAACACAGTTTGGTGACTGACAAGGGCTGGGGAAGGAGTTTGCAAGATGGGGAAAAATGCTTAGGGGGCATGAAACTTCCTTTCGGGGTGATAAAATGTTTTGAAACTAGATAGAGGTAGTGGTTGTACAATGTTGTGAATATACTAAATTCCCTGCCTAAATTGTTCACTTAATTTGGTTATGTGTAAGTTACATTATGAAGAAAAAAATTTAAGGGCAAGTAGTATAAAGATAGATTTACAAAAAAAAACACCCCACACAGATTGATGATTATATTAATACAGTCTACACAAGTAAATTCATGATATTGTTAGGCTAAATAAAAAAGAAAGACTCTACAGTATATTGTTCACACAAAAAAATTACTTTAAATAAAAAGACACAGGTAGGTTAAATCGAAGGATGGAAAATGTACTCCATGTAAAAAAAAAATCATAAGATTAAGTAACTGTATGAATATAAAAAAAATGTAGCCCTCAGAACAAGAAATATTACCCAAGGATAACTATGGTCATTTCATAATGATAAAAAAGCTGTTCACCAAAATAATTCAATAATCCTAAACATATATGCATTTAATTACAGTTTCAAAAATTAGAAGCACGTAAATACACAATTATAATGGGAATTTTCAACATTTGGTAGTAAATGAAAAATAAAAAATAAAAAACCATTTTGGGGAAATGGTTAGTCACAAGGATTTAGATGACACAAAATAAAGAACTCAAGGCAAGAAAGAAGATCCAAAGAGTCAAATTTTGGTGAAAAGTATTTGACTGGACTGGAAAACCTTATCTTCGCTTAATGATTAAAACCAGCAGGCCAAACTCACAATGTCTCTCCTAAGACTCACTTAGTGCATAATCCTTCTCCTTTTTATCCTTTACAAAAGTATACATTTGAGAGAATTACTTTTTATTATTCACAGACAATATATACACGTTTCTTATTTTGTGGAATCCCTTTGGCTGGAGGAACTGCTTTATGCAGCCTTGACTGGCATTTCTGTTCTTAAGTCTTTCCTTATAGGAGGAGAAGACTTCTTGTTTAAGAGATGGCACAGAGGGAGCTATTCTAACTTATTTCCCCATCTCATCATGTCATGATAATTGAGAAAAAAAGTCATATTATGATTTCTTCTTTTCTACAGTTTTGATGATGATCATATTCTCACTTCCTCCAGCCATCACTTATCATCACATTTAGTAAAGTGTGGCCTAATGTTTCACTTGTACTTATACTCGAAAAACAAAATGTTCTACTTCTGGTTTTAACTTTGACATGTAAAGACCTTAGATATTAGCACTCTGTCCTTACAACAGAAAATACTGAACTAATTGAAAATCAATGACCATATTAACACCCATCAGAGAACCGAGAATGCAAGAAAAATCTATCACCCAATCTAAAGACACAGGCAAATTCAGAGTCATAGCCAAGGTATGCTTATCCACAGTAGAAGTTCCCCATGGGAAACATACTAGGAACACTGGAATGATATTTTGAGTTGTTGTTGGAGACTGAATGTAGAGTAGCATGAAAGTGAATAACTGTAGTCCTCAGGGGGTCCCCACACTTTCGGGAGTTTATTATTCAGGAACTATACCATTCAGAAATAAGAGGGTCACCCTTGGCTCCAGGAGAGCAAGGTGAAGAGCAATAATTGTGAAATATGGCCTTGCCATTTTTCATAGTAAATGTCTAACTTCTAGAATAAAAGCCTTTTCTACTAGATACTTACTCTCCTGAAGAACAAGATCATTCCTTCAGTTCCCTCTCACTTTTGCTTCTTCACTAATCTAAAGAAAATAAAAAGGCTACAACAATGGAGAAACACTTGTACAGGTTACAGCCCAGAGACAAAAGACTACTAAAACCTGTGAGAGCATCAGAAAATTACACAAAACTTCTCTTCAATTTATAATCACCACATAAACAGGTCTCCAGTATGTTATCAGTGGATTCCATCAGAAAGAACTTAAAAATGCAAACTCTCAAAGAGGAGGACTTGAGAAGACAAAAGGGGAGATGGACAGGACACTAGAGGTATTGTAGCATTTAGCACTGACAGTACAGTAAATATTAAACACAGCCCAACTCCTAACACCAAACGAAATAAATTCTCATATCAATAGCCTTTTTAACTCAGTCTCCATACCCAAAACAAAATGTCCAGCTTCCAACAAAAAAATTCCAAGGCATGCAAAATACATGAAACAAAAGAGACAAAACAATACGATAAACAGAATGAAGGAACCAAGATGACATCATAGGTACACACTTGTGTTTGCTGCTTCACACAACCACATCAAAATTACAACTAAAAGACAAAAGGGATATCATCCAGAACCACGGGAAGGCTGGTTGAGTGGAAATTCTACAACTAGAAGGAAAGAGAAAAGCACATTGAAACCAGTAGGAGGTGCAGAGGTGTGGAGGTGCGGAGGTGCGGAAGTGCGGAGGTGCGGAGGTGCAGAGGTAAGGAGGCACGCGAGGAAATGGCCTGGCAACTGGGTACGCTGTTGTCTTTTTCAATTGGGAGGGATATACAAGCTCCCAATTGCTCTGAATTCCAGTTCTGGGCAAGACTCTGGGGACCCAGACCCATACAGGGAGAAACTGGACTTTCTGGCATCAGGCAGGAACATGAGGGCAAATTTCTCACTGAGGTGCTTGCAGCACGGGGCCATGGGACACAAAGACCCCAGGATGTCTTCCAGGCAGAACAGACTGGCAGCCATTGCCAGTCTCCGCCCTGATGATTCTCTGAGACCCCGCCCCATCCAATTTACAAACCTACCCAAGCTGTGAGCAGAGGCTTTTGCATGAGAATGGCCTGTTCTTTTGCAATCTAAACCTAACAAACTGCAGCTGGGTCAAAGAGTGCACAGCTTCCAAAAGAAGGCCTAGACAGAAGCCTGCATTGCTTCACAGCTGGGCCTCATCTGGGCACCTCCAAACCCCAAACAAAGAGGAAGAATCTGCAGATCTCTCTGTAGCTCCTGCTGGGTGGCTTCAGGCAGTGGTTGACTTTGCACCTTCTTGGAGATCCAAGAGCCAATGTAACCAGTGGTCAGAGTGAGACCACAACAGATTATAACTCTTCAGATCCATAAGCAACACACTCAAGGGGCAGACTCAGTGAGCAACAAAGTCCCACTGAAGCAAGTCCTGCCCCATAAGGTTGTCTCCAGCATAGCAGTTCTCCCATTGTAGACACAGCTGGTCCCCACAGCCAATTGCCTGGAGATCATTTCCTCCCAATGATACCAATAGCAATCAAGGCTTAACTACAACAATACTGTGCACACAGCCCACAAAGGGGTGCACCACGGGTGCACTAAGAGTGTCCACCTCAGGTAAGTAGGGAGGCTGAGCCACTGGGCCCTATAGGACATCTAGCATACAAAGCCACTCTATCAACACAGGGAAGCAGCCAAAATACAGAGACAAAGAAACAGGTCACAAATGAAAGAAAGGGAGAAAAGCAAACTACTGGTTATAGAGTTCAAAACCATGGTTATAAGGCTACTCAAGAATCTTCTAGAGACCTCCGAGACATATAGTGAGACCCTCAAGGATATGAAAAAGGACAAATTAGAAATTAAGCATACACTGACTGAAATAAAG
Source organism: Murina feae (assembly GCA_004026665.1). Lineage (NCBI taxonomy): Eukaryota > Metazoa > Chordata > Mammalia > Chiroptera > Vespertilionidae > Murina > Murina feae. The sequence goes on along the minus strand of PVJC01011374.1, from coordinate 20,702 downwards.
AATAATATACAGAAATCCAATAGCAGACTAGAGGACCCCAAGAATCAAGTCAAAGATTTGAAATACGAAGAAGCAAAAAACACCCAAAAAAGCAAAAAGAAAAGAATACAAAAATATGAAGATAGTGTAAGGAGCCTCTGGGATAACTTCAAGGGTACCAACATCCGAATTATGGCGGTGCCAGAAGAAGATAGAGAGCAAGATATTGAAAACCTATTTGAAGAAATTATGACAGAAAACTTCCCCTCCCTGGTAAAAGAAATCAACTTAGAAGTCCAGGAAGTGCAGAGAACTCCAAACAAGAGGAATCCAAAGAGGATCACACCAAGGAACTGAAATGTAATGGAGGAAAATAAAAAGACTGAACAAAACATAACAGAATATTCAAGAACCAAAGGACAATTTCAAATGGTGTAATATACATGTAATTAGAAGAAGAATAAAGCAGAAGAAATATGTGAAGTAGTAATGACAGAGAACTTTCTAAAGTTAAGAACATACACATAAGCACAAATCATGGAAGTTTAGAGATAACTTAGCAGGATAAATACTACAAATTTAGCACAAGACTTATACTCAAACTGTAGAAAACCAAAGACAACCCTAGCCGATTTGGCTCAGTGGATAGAGCATTGGCCTGTGTACTGAAAGGTCCCAAGTTCAATTCCAGTCAGGAACAGGTACCTTGGTTGCAGGATCAATCCCTGGCCCTGGTGGAGGGGAGGGGGCATGCAGGACGCAACCAATCCATGTGTCTCTCTCATCATTGATGTTTCTGTCTCTTTCTCTCTTTCTCCCTTCCCCTCTGAAATCAATTAAAAAATTGTTAAAAAAAAAAAAGACAGTGACAAAAAAATTCCTGAAAGAATGCAGAGGGAAAGAAAAAAAAACTTATCTATAGAACAAGGACAATAATTGCAGTTAACTTCTTGCCAGAAACCATGCAAGGACTGAAATATTTAAATTATTAAAAAGAAAAAAAATCTTACCAGCCTAAGATTATATACCCAGAAAAGTATTCTAAAAAGTGAAGAAAAACTACTGTTACAACCTCAAACTGAGGCATTACCATTAGGCTGTCCTTACAAAATATTAAAAGATAGTCTTCAGGGAGTAGTAAAGTGATATTGATCTACATAAACAAATTAATTCTGTAGTACTCTGATCAACAACAGAAGACGTACATTCTCCACAAGCTCATATGACATGCTTACCAAGATAGACCACAACATGGATCACCAAGTACATGTAAATAAATTTAAAGGTTTAGAAATCCTACATGACATGTTCTCAGATCCTAGTGGCATTAAACCAGACATTATAACAGAAAGATCATTTCAAAACCTCAAAACATTTTGAGATCAATCTACACACTTTAAATAACACATGGGTCAAGGAACAAGCTTCCAGAGAAATTAAAATATTTTAACCCTAAGAAAGAAATTAAATAGGTGAAGCACAAATGATTTCTAGGATGATGAAACTATTGTTTTATGGTACTGTAATGATGAATATGCAACACTATGCATTTGTCAAGAACCACAGAACTTTCCAGTACAGAGAGTAAACCTTAATGACTGCAAGGTTAAAAAAAAAAAAAAAAAGGAATAAAATCACTGAGGATGTCGGGATCTCCCATGATGGAATGAGAATATAACAAACAACAGAACTCTACTCACAAAAGGGGGTGGGTGGGTAGGGATTACTAAAGGGGGTAGTGGGGAAGGGTGCTAGCCAAAGCACATTTGGAAATCAGTGGCGACTATGAGATAAAAGACAAAAGCATAACGCTCTCCAGTTCTATCCATGCTGTTGCAAATGGTAAGAACTCCTTCTTTTTTACCGCAGCGTAGTATTCCATTGTGTAGATGTACCACAGTTTTCTAATCCATTCATCTACTGATGGGCACTTGTGCTAAGTGAAATAAGCCAGTCAGAGAAAGATAACTATCACATGATCTCACTCATTTATGGAATATAATGAACAACATAAACGGATGAACAAAAACAGATCCAGAGACAGAGGAGCATTGATCAGACCTTCAAACCTCAGAGGGAAGGTAGGAAAGGGTGTTGGTACGGGGAGAAATCAACCAAAGGACTTGTGTGCATGCATATAAGCCCAAGCAATGGACACAGACGTCAGGGGGGTGAGGGCATTGGGGGGGGGGGGGGGGGGGGGGGGGGGGGGGGGGGGGGGGGGGGGGGGGG
>PVJC01011374.1:0-18391 GCA_004026665.1 Murina feae | reverse complement strand
CATATGTATCTATGACAACGTTCAGTTTTATGACTTAGGCGGTCAAAATAAAAGGCAACCAAAAAAGGGAACAAGACAGGGCAATGACAGCGAGGTGCTGCCTCTCTCATTCTGTTCCATCGCGTCTACTCACCCATCCTCTGGCGGTGCCGGAAGGTCCCGCGCGGGAGCCCCCTGGGGTGGGGTGGGGTGGGGTCGGGAGGGTGGGGGCCGCCGGTTTCGGGGCGCCCCTGCCCAGGCCCGCGGGCTGTGCTTCGCGGCCCCACCCGCCGCGCTCGGCAGGCACACGGTGTCTGGTCATGTCTGCCACGCGCACGCCTCACGCCGGGTCCGCGTTCACCGGCCGCTGGTCACGCACGCAGCTGCCCCGCCTGCCGTCCGAGGTGCGACCCACCGCACGACCCGCGGGGCTTCCTTTTCCTTCGGGCCTCGCCCCACCGCCACACTGGCTGTCCTCTCCTCCCGGAGGCCAGCATGGCCCCTCGCTCCGGGACGCACGCCACGCTGCTCCTGCGCTCACCCCTGGGCTCACCCACCCATCGCCCGCGCCGCTGCCGGGAGCTCGGCTCTCAGGGGGCAAACCCAGGGCGACTGGGGCCCACGCCCGCCCGGGTGCCTCGGGCCCACCGGGCAACAAGATGGCGCCTCGGCGCTGCTGGCGGGGCCTCCCGCGGGAGGAAGCAGATCCCGCGAGATTTCCGCAGCTGCTCGCTCGCTCGGAAGGGCGCCCGATTTAAAGCACAGCCACGGCTTCTTCCCGGAGTTTCCCGCTTAGCCCTGTCGGAGCCTGGCTGGCTGACGGGGTAGCTGACATCGCAATCGGTGAACCTGCAGCTGCGGGGCTGTTATGTCAGAATCGCACAAGAAGTCCATGGAGGGAGGAGAGTCAGACTTTCTACGTCTAAAGACTCTAATCGGTGGTTGTCCCCCTTCTGGCCCTTTAATACAGTTCCTCATGTGGTGACCCCCAACCATGAAATTATTCTCGTTGCGACCCCTGCGAAAGGGCCGGTCCACTGCCAAAGGGGTCGCGACCCACAGGTTGAGAACCGCTGGGTTAGGAGGTTACCTTTAAGCAAGTGCCGCAAGTTACAATAAGCCCTAGATTCGAGTTGTTGCCGTCAGTATGAACTCCGAATTCTGCTTACTCTGAACAGAAATGGGTACATGTGCAAACACGTATTGCTATGTGCCTACGCGGTGGTGGGTATACGCACACATTCCCCTCGCACCGTCAGCCAGGACTGGCCAGAAGCAAGGGCTCTGGCTAATAGCAGCACACCTGGTGAGGAGCGCACCTCGCAACGAGCACACCCAGCACCCAGCTGTTGTTTCCATTACTATTTTCCAAGTAAAGGAGGCCAGACTCCTCGGGGAAGTTCTGGAAGGGGGCAGGACATGGACAAGATGAGCCTGCAGCACGGGGCAGTGTCAGAAAGCCAAGCGTTCCACACACACATGCGAACGTGCTGGGAATACGTCAAAGGACCCCAGAGCCAGCTGAAAGGGATCTCATCCGCCCCAGCCGCAGCAATCTGAATGGCAACACAAAGGAAACGGTGTTGTATTATCACAAGGGTAGCTTATCCAGAGTTGTGGTGCATACACGTTCTGAGGTCAGTGTCTAATGCAGACCTGGTTGCCTCAAAAGATGGTTCTTTGTCTAAGCAGAAAAGAAGTACCTCTGAGTCTATACTTATATAAACACGGGATTGAATGAATGAGTAAATGAGGGGGAACAGCCAATCTCACATGGAGAATTCCCAATGCTGTATCACATATTCTGCTCTAAAGATGCATCGTAACTCCACTACATCAGTGTGGCTGGGCACAGCGATTTCCTTCCAAAGCGATCAGTATGAAAAAGGAAAAAGAGAGTAATTTTGTGGAGGAGAAATCTGACAGACAATGCCCAGTCCAGGTGGTCAAAGTTAACATCCGCAGTGTCGTCAGGTGGATAGTTGTATCCCTTGATGTGATGTGTGTAGGTACGTTGAAGTGATGAAAATGACATTTTACTTCTGTGGTCTGTCTTTCCAGAACACATAACCTTAAGCCTAATTACGAGGAAAGTATCAGACAAATCCTAATGGGAGAATATACCTTCCCAGTACTCCTCTAAACTGGCAGGTGCATAGAAACAAGAAAAGTCTGAGAAACTATCACAAACAAGAGTTGTCTGAGGAGACAGGATAACTAAATGCAATTGAACAGACAAAAAGATTCAGATGAAAACCAAAGGAATCTGAAGTAACGGCTTTTGTTAACAGCATACATCTATTTTGATTCATTAATGCTAACAAATGTACTGTGATAGTGTTTGATGGTAAGAGTAAAGGGAACTGGGTATGGGGGGTGTGGGAGATCTTTATTTTAGTTTCACAATCTTTCTGAAAATCTAAAATGCTTGTAAAGCAAAGACGTTATTTTAAAAATATATTTGATTTCTCTTTTTCTTCTCTGACCAGGGATCTCCTGTCTTCTGTCAACCTCCCTAAAATGGTGGCAGTTTAACTTGTTGGCTTTCAAGTGGAACAACATCAGAATTCTTGACAATCTTTATATTTAAATGTTAACATTGATTAATTTTCATTCAGGAGTAAATTAAATCAACTCTATCATGTGTAGTGTTTTTGGTCTTTAATGATTTATTCAGGAATTTTCTACCTTGTATGAACTTCCTTCTTTTTTTCCTTCGGCTTTGCATTATTTTTAATACTGGTGACCAATCCATCTCTATGAACTATTGTATATGCATTATCCCCCTGTAATCATCACAAAAAGTGTTGTTAGCCTCTTATTCACCAATATAAGTATATCTTTTTTAAATTCCTTAGTGGTTATATGACTAAATAGCTGTTGTTTCAAAACTTTTCTCCCCAATCTATTGCCATTTCTTCTGACACTCTGCTACCTTCCCAAAATATTCACACCTCCTTCTGTTATAGCCCAAGGCCAGGCAACTACTGGCTTCCTGTGTCCATATTCCTAAATGGTTCAAAAGCAATAGTTCAAATTTTGAATATTACATCTGATAATATCCACATTGCATTGACAAGGAATCTGAGGACCTTTCTTTGTCTTTTATATCCTTTGCCTTTGTTTTTCTAAGCAGGTATGTTCCACTTTTAGTCTTTTAAAAGAGGAATGCTTAATTGCTTTTCTTGTATCTGTATCTATATTACATGACTAGAAATTCTCATTAGGAAGAAGGCCTAGGTGGTAGCATAATAGTCTGTAGGCATAATGCATGCTAAGTAGCAAAATATCCTGGAGTGTAAAGGAAAACAAACAACCAAAAAAAAAAGGTAGGGCCTGATGTCCTTCACGTACCACAAAATGTGTACTTCATCCGCTGTGGGTCTAATACTTTTTCTGATCTTACCTGGGTCTGGGAAACATGCCTGGGCAGAATGACAACACTATTGAGACGTGATGCATACTCAAGACCTAGTAAAAATTTCAGTCCATTCAAGACACACATAACCACTACTAAATTGAAAATTTTAGCATTTAAAGTACTTTTTATTTTTAAAAAAAAAAGCATGCTTGTACAAACTTGCTTTTCCTTAAGCACTAGAATATCTTGAAAAAGATTTTATTTAACATCATGACTTTTTTTCCTACTTTCCAACACACTAATGGAATTTTTCATAGGTTAACCACAGACGGCGTTTGATAGAAAAGGCCTTTGATAACCCCTTCCGCAGCCAGATATGCTCATGTAAATCTATGAAAATCAAATAACATAATGGATATTTGTGTTCTCTTTTAACTCATAGCAGTTGAAGGGTAGGTGCCTGGAGATTCAAGAAAGCAAAATGAGTTCTAGATATGAGTGTCCAGGACATCCATTTTAAAGTAGACATTAAAGCATTAAAAGGTTATTTAATCTTGAATTTGCAAAACTATCTAATGACAAATAATGATTTTAATAGGATTAGCAAAAGAGGAAAGTAGAAGCAAATATCTTCTGTGAGTTCCTTTAAAAATTACACCAGTCATAAAACTTAGCAATTATCAGAATCATGTATACAAATTAAAAATAATAACACCTTTTTTTACAAGAACACGTTTCTCATGGGGAAATTCATTTGTTTCTATAATAATCCACTCAAATGCTGACTTTTCAAATATGTGAAGAGATTTGTGTCACCAATTTGTATTTAAAAGAGTAAGCTTTAGTCCCACATTATAGACTCAACTAATTGGTTTATTGCTTTGAAGAGTAGTTACAAGAAAAACAGTTGGTAGCAGGGGCTTTTCAGCATAGCTTATTATATGAAATAACTAATATAAACCTTTTTAGACCCAATTACCAGCTGGTTAGTATGGGACCACATCTTCAGATGGAAAATGTGAAGAATAACATTCTGGTTTAGAATAGAAAGCTACATTCAACCTAACCTTTACCGCAATGCCAACAGACCTCAGGAACTATTTCTATAAAAATCCTTAAATTGATGTATATTTTGTCCAAGTACATTTATTCTTAGCAAAATATCCATAAAGATGATATTAATATAAATTAAAATTCACTATTTCAAAGAAGATGCATCATATTTTTAAAGAAATGTATTTTTCAAACATTTTACCATAGTTAAAATTTGTATTCACAATTTATCTAGGTCATGTAGATAGGAGAACAGAAGATTGTGTATTTACTGATTTTCAAGACACAAAGTCAGTTTTTTTCATTAGCAGTATGGTTGCTAATAAAATACTGTTGACTTACTAAAATGTGATGAATTCAGGTTGCTTTCAGAATGTTTACCTATGTTTAAACACACACACACACATATATACACACACGTGTGTGTGTACACGCATGCGCATGTGCATATATTTGCGTGTTTATCGATCACACACCATTTTTTTTCTGGCTAATGGTTAAAAGATAGCCAATACTGTTTAAGTCTACAAAGAACCATTTCTGTGGATTTTTGTCTTTATTGGTATTGGAGCAATCTATATATACAAAAGGCTACTATGCTAAGTGTCCGACCATCCAACCGATGACTATGACGTACACTGACCACCAGGGGGAAGATGCTCAATGCAGGAGGTGCCATGACGTGCACAGAGAAATGGCACCGTGGACCTGGCACCCACAAAGCAATACTCGGCTTCCCCGAAGTGGGGCACAGGCCTCGCCACCACCCTGGAGCAACAGCCCACCAAATCACTGCCAAGACACCATGGCACAAAATGCGGCCCACAGCCCAGTCCAGCCCAGAAACAGTGGCTACGGGCACCAGGTAATGACATCACGTTTTTGTTGATATTCTGAAGCCGAAATTGTGGACAGAATATGTCTGAAGACCAACTATTGGCACAAAGTACCTCCGAAGCACAAAGAAAGCGACATCATGGGCAGAATATGTCTGAAAAATAGTAATCGACAAGTACTACCAATGCTGGTAGGAACTGCCTTCAAGCGAAAATGAGGTAAATGAGGATGCAATTATTGAACACAGTTGTGGTGCAGTGACTGTTACATGTCAGTTTTGCCTATCCCTAAATTTATCCAATGAAAAACCATCTGATGGAAAATTTACTTGATGTTGTAGCAAAGGCAAACTTTCTCCAAATGATATAAATTTTCCAGAATACCTGGCATATTTTAAAAATTAATGATTAACAAATTGATTTGTCCCCAAGTGACACGGGCCTCCCATTTAAATTAATTCAAAGACAGTTTTCCGTGATGCCAGTATTTGCAATGACTATTAATAAATCACAAGGACAAACTCTAGACAGAGTAGGAATATTCCTACCTGAACCCATTTTCAGACATGATCAGTGATATGTTGCTTTCTCTCAAGTTTGAAGAGTGTGTGACGTTAAAGTTGTAAATACTTCATCACACAGGAAATTAGTCAAGCACTCTGAGAGTGGTTTTACTGTTAATGTGGTATACAGGGAGATATTAGAATAAGTTTAATCAATATCAATTTATCAGTCTTGTTTGTAACAATATTGTTTTTATAACATGTTTTTGTTTTTTTATATTATGTTTTTGTTGTTTTTATATCATGTTATTATTGTTTATTTATTAACTAATTTATATATTATTTTAATATATGTTTTACTAACTTTCTTTCATCTCTGACACTTCTTTTATAAAGGGCAAATAGTGATATTAAAATATTTCTTCTAGTTAATTTCCTTTCAATGTGCACAAATCTGTGCACCAGGCCAATAGTACCCCATAATGTTTAATGTGCACATGAACTGAATTGCTTAGGCATCTTGTTAGAATGGAAGTTGTGACTTAGAAGATTTGGGTTGGGACCCATGATTCTGCATTGCTAACTCAAGGTGAGCTTAAGGTGAAAATGATGCTGCAAATCCATGTACACTGTGGATGGCAAAATCCTAGAAAACACATCTGAGAGGCTCTGGTTTGCATGTAACGTGCTGAACCCAGTAGGTCTCCTTTTGAACAAAGTGATCATCCATGTCATGATATTAGTTCAATTTTCTGATTGATGAGATTCTAGGTAGGCTTTATCACGAATATTATATATGTACATGTGAACTCTAAAATCATCACTTGTATCCAAACTTAAGTAAGGTTGAAGACATGTTTTAATGTTTATTTCTCTATGTATATATTTGTTAAAACTCACCAGTCCTTATTGATACCTGCACCAACAGAGGTCTCATTCTCCCCTTCTCCTTGCTCTTCTTGTTAACTTCCTTTTCCAACAAAGAAACCTGCTTCTCACTATCCAAATTTACTCATTCATTTGCTCAGTCATTGAATTCACAAAGTAGTCTCCAAATTTCTAACTCATACTTTGTGATAAACACCTATTAATTATAGTACAATATATATAACTCTGTCTTTAGTCTTCAGTTATATAGTTAGAGTGCTATGTCCCAAAGTTACTTAAGTAACTTCTTCCAGAGAACCGTCTCTTCCCACCTTTATACTGTGGGTCATACTCACTTGACATACAGTTCAGTTTATTTGTTTCCCTGTATATTCCACACTGTGTTTTTTTTCCTTTCATATCTTCCAGTTTTTGATGATCTTATGTATCATTTTAAATATGTAAAACACTGACATGTTCTAAAAGTCACAGCTGTATAAAAATGTATACTCTGAAAAATATTTTTTAAAAATGTATACTCTGAAAAGTATCATTTCCCTCACTATTTTTGCTCCATTTCTATTCATCTTTTCTACCCTGTTCCAACCTCTTCATGGAGGAAACCAATCTCAATATTTTTTAGATCTTGCCTGCATTTCTTTTTATACAAATGAGCAGAATCTGTGTCCCAGGACAATTTATTAAAAATTTTATCTTTGAGATGACAATTTTATTATTTATTAAAATCCATGTATAATTGTTCTATTTCTGAACATGGTATGTGTGTCTAGTCATGTACCAGCAGTGTGTGTTTTAATTATAGAGGCTTTGTAATACGCTTACTATTTGATAGGGATCAGCTTCCTCATAATCTTTTTTGGAAAGCTAGCTTATTATAGGTACTATGTGCACGTTTCCTTCCATTGTTTAACAATATATCCTGAAAATCACCCCATATCTGTTCATAAAAATCTTTGACTTTTCCCCCCAGTTTAACAGTATCCCCACAATGTATTCAACTGCTTTATTTTATATGAGTATTTTTTCCCAATATTTTAAAACTACAAACAATACAGTGACTAACCTTGGCATATGAATTTCATATTTTGGCGATGTATCTTTAGGATAAATGACAGGAAGTGGAATTACTTTACCAAAAAGTACGTGCTTACAGAGTTTGTTAGATATTTGCAGTTTTCCTTCTTAAAGGGTTATACCAGTTTGCTTCCCTCCCAGAAGTACATAAGAGTACCAGTTTCCCTACAGCTTCACCAAGATAATGTGTTGTTCTTTTTTTTAAATGTTCATTAATATGCTAAGTAAGAAATGGTATCTGTGTCTAGTTTTAATTTGCATTTTGCCAATAATAAGTGTGCATGAACATCTTTTCATAGGTTTAAAATAACATGCGTCTATGAATTACTTGTTCATATCTCTGAACGAGTGCACTCGTTTCTGGTGGCTTTGGGGACGTTTTTCTCTCGTGTTTTAGCAATTTAAAAAGTGCATTCAGAATTCCAGGAGTGTCCAAATCTGCCTGCCTTTACTTTCTGCTGTATCAGTAGGGTCTTCAATGCCCACATGTGCAGGCCCTTTATCAGTGATCATATCACAGCTTTAAAGAAATGTATTTTTAAAACATTTATCACAGGAAAGCTGTGATATTTATCACAGGGGAGAAGGTATTTCTCAAGAGCAATCAGAAGCTCTCAAAGTTCTAAAAACCTTGGCTGGGAATGGGCACACACATCTGCCACACATGATGTTGATCAAAGCAAGTCAAAGATTCAACAAAAATTCAAAAAGGTGGTAATGGGAGAGTTATCCATCACCCACAAGTGGAGCAAATTTCTGTTGCCAAGTAAGTGGATACAGTCAAGGACAGGGAACTGGACCACTCTTGCAAGCCATCGAGTATAAAAATTTTGAAAGAGAGAAAATAACATGTCAGAGAATTCTAGTTTTATAAGGGAATAATTTAAGACATTTTCAAGAAAGAATCTTTGAAGGTGAGATACAAAGTTTAAATAAGACCCAGAATAATTAAAATAGCAGGACCCACGCATAGGGACTCAAGGCAAGAATGATTATAATGCCAACATACCGATGGGCCTAATTAAAATAGAACCTATAGAAGGCTTATTTGTACACTAGATAAACAATTGCCTGTAACATAAACCTCATAATCATCCCATGAGAAAAGGTTGGATGATAACCCTCTTTTTATGAATGAGGAATTGTGCTCTTGTCCAAATTACAAGCTTGAGCCCATATAGAATTGGAATTTTAAATCAAGTTTGCTAAACCTTATATTTCTCTTCATGAGGAGATACTTACCTCAAGCAATATTTCCTCCAGAGACTATATTACTGCTCAAACATGTCTTGTGAAGTGTGTGAATGATTTTTGTAAATAGCTAATTACATTAACATTTCTGGTAAAGATTGTCCCGGGTTCATAATTCTTCTGCAAAATCCTCCTCAACTCCTCGACATCGTCTCTGTTTAGAAGAAGAATCTACTGAATTAGATCCAATAGTGATGCTGGTCTGGAATACTTTCCTACCCATGGTGCTGCAGCCCAACTAAATATTTTAATCATGTAGGGAGGAATTTTAAATAGTCCTGATGGAAGAGGCTCAAGTGAAACAAATTAAATTAGATATTCTAAGGTTGGATCCCAGGAACCAGTATTGATTTTTGAAGCTCCTGGTGATTCTAAATGGGCATTCACAGTTGAGACTCTGATCTGAAATGAAACAAGACCCACTGGGAAAATAACTGATGAACCTCCCCAAACAAAACAAAGCCTGGCTTTATCATTTATAATGTGCACTTCCCTGGGAATAAGTTTAGTCTTTGCTGCTCCCTTGCAGGCTATCATAATCCCTTATTTATGTGTTCTTTTATTCATCTGATTCATATGTGGATTTCATACTCCTCATTCAAAAAAATAACTATGGTACTAATTGCAGCAGTTTTTACTGTAAACATGAAAATTGTGAGGGATACAATAATGAACATTCCTCTAAAAAACTTACTGCAAAGATTTAGGAAACACATACATAAACATAATGCACAGATTTTTAAGAAATAAAACTATGTCACAATTGGTATAAAATATTATGAGCATTGAGAACCAAGAAATATAACTCCAGACATAGGATGTCAGAGAGAAATTTTTGGAGGAGATGGCTTTTAAGCAAGGCCACCAAGAATGGATAAACTTCCTGACACTATGTGGATTACAATAATCTGTCTAAATAGATTATTGCTTAGAATAGCAAGGTACCTGCCATTTTGAATTGTACGAAGAGCCAGAAATGTCCATGCTTCTCAACTTTCTGCAATGGCAGAGTCTAACAGTGACCCAGAAAAATCAAAAGCTTTGGAAACTCTATAATCAGTACCAGAAATTGGAAATTCTAAGGTATTAATCGAGATTAATTAGTTTTTTCTGTTAATATGGAATAGCATTTGTGCTTCATTACAGTGTTATTCTATTAAAGCTTACTCTATTAAGCCAATAAAGAAAAAGGTTTCAGAATTAATCAAAGTCTAATTTTTTAAAGAGTTTAATCCTTTTTCAATGTCTCAGTATATAAATAAACTATCGAAGTAATTATTGCATATTCCTAAGAGGACTGCTTTAATAAATATATGACTTCTGCAATTATTATATTAATTACTTATTTGGAAAGATAAAGCAATGAAGAAAACAATATTTGGAAATTAAGTGATCATTTACCCTGATCTTGTGAGCATATGTAATTTGCTAAGGAAATTATTTCTTATTACTTTGTCATGGTATGTGAAAGGTTACCTTAATGGCTTTAAATATGTTTGGTTTATTAGGTATTTGTAAACATGTTGGAAATAAATAATTGCTTTTTTATTTAGTGATCATGAGGTAAACCTATTCCTTAGAACTGAGTCAGGCCAGTATCACAGAGGATGTTATAGGAAGGAGCTGCCTATATAGGATAAGCTTAGTTATCTCCTAAGACATATGAGAACTGAGGAAAGCCTTCCTAGGAAGTAGCAGTGGTCCAGTCTCCATGTTGGAGATTTGATTTCTTATGAAGAGTTTCTTGAGGTCCTTCAATTTACGTATTTTTACAAATAAATTCAGAAATAGTATCCAGTGAGCTATGGGTATACTTTCTCACTTATTCATTTAACAAATACTAATAATCATCTATCTTTATAGGAGACAATATTAGATTATGTTTATTATATGGAAGAAGTTAATTTGAGATCAAATAGTTTTTTGTTAATTCTCACCCTAGGATATTTTTTCCATTGCCTTTCAGAGAGAGTGGAAGAGAGGGAGGGAGGGAAGGAGAGACAAAAAAAAAGGGGGGGGAGGGAGGAAGTGAAGGAGAGAGAGAGAGAGAGAGAGAGAGAGAGAGAGAGAGAGAGAGAGAGATCATGCTCCTTGACCAGGATTGGGGAGGGATCCCCAAACCCCGGATATACTAGTATGCTCTTGACTGGGAATCGAACACACAATCCTTTGGAGTGCAGGGTGATGCTCTAACCACTTAGAACCACTGCCCAGGGCTAAAATATTTTTAACAAAAAAAAAAATTGGATAATTTTGTTATTCATGACTAAATGAGGTGAATATATATGAATTTAGGCCAGTAGGCGATAAAATAGTTCTTGGCATAATTTGATTATTGATTACATTGCTTTTAATAATGCTAAAACAATATTTTCACTGGTTTATTAAGAATCAGCCTAACATTATATTTTAACTTTAAATTTGTATTCAATAAAATTACATTAATTTTATCCAAATCACAACTTTGAGAGTCAACAAGATGGCAGGGCTTGGTAAACTAAATTAACATAAGAAACATGATTTGAGACCTAACCTAATTGTTTTTAGAATGACTATAGTTTTCTCAAGAAGGTCTAATAACCTTTTCAATCAGAATCCTATTGTCACAGTGTCTATTTCTTTTTTCCAAAGATAAGAGCCCATCCCTATATAAACATCTCTTACAGAAACCAGAATGCCATCTGCTGGCAGCCTCCAAAATTTTATAAACTATCAAAGAAAATAAATTATGCTTAATAAATTTAAAATAAGATATATATTTTTATGAATTGTCTATATTTTGAAATAAACATCTATGTTAACATGTTCATATGTTTAAAAGTTGAGGTATATTCTGCATCCACACTACATGTTATTACCACTACAGGAAAAAATATAGAGAGAGAGTATATAAATAATATAATTCTCAAAAAGTTTTTATACCAATGTTCTTGCTAATTTGAAAGATAAAGTTTTTTTTTAAATAAAAAAAGTTTTTAGAGTTGAAAATATTGCTTATTTGTAGCTATCATCAGGTCACCAATTTATTTCCTAACTTAATTTAATATGTACTTCCAAAGAATATTGATGGAATTGAATACAGATAGAATTTTATTAAAAACTGATTTTGTGATAAAATCAGGAAAAGCACAATAAAATTCTCCCATAGTAAGTTATGTAATTAATTTGCTTAATCAGACTTGTTGAGGAAAAGCTTTAAAAATATATTGTTACCAAATATGTAATTATTATTTTTAAATAGTCAAAAGTTAATATTGAACTTATACCTGTAATGCCATGAAGATGTTTTATTCAATTGGTTCTACAATAAAAGAAAGTAATGAACATGTGAAATTAACTTTTGTTTTTAAAACTCCAATAAGCTCTTTCAAAAAGAGCCCATGCATCATCTTAATGGTTTACTACAAGCATATTCTTATCCTTTTATTGTTCTTTTATGTGTAATTTTGCACACTTATAAGATTTAATTCCAAGATCAGCATTCACACAAAGATTATGAAAGCTGTGAGAATGGCTGCATATCACAATTGTCTTGTAAGACTCCCAACCCTCTAAATTTTGCATGAGACTAGTTCCCTTGGTTGTCAGTAGGATGCTTTATAGGGGAAGCCTAAACACAGCCATGTCATCCTACAACTGTGCATAATTCTTGTATAAGAACGTATTTCAGGAAATCTTGAAGTCGTGTCATGTCTTTTTCACTTAAAGTATGAGAGGGAACTTAAAAAGCAAGTCCTATCAGTCCAGAAAGGTATTTTTAAAAGGCTATTAAAAACGAAGTTCTCAGAACTCTGGCTCCAGCGAAGATATAAAGGTTAAAAATTGCCTAGGCAGCCTTACCTTATTTTAAATGCAGATTGTCAGCACTTTTGAACCATGCATGTTCATGATAAAGTTTAGAGAAATAAAAAGATATGGTAGAAAGAACAAAAGCATTCTCTTGCACACAATGTTAAGTATACCAGCTTTAAAAATGTAATCATTTGTGTACAAATCAAAGAAGAAACTATTATTTTCCAATTGGTCATGTATATTAATAGTTGGTGTAATATTATTTTATTTAAACATCATAATTCATAGATAAATTATTGGTTAGAGATACACTCAAATTTC
This sequence comes from Murina feae, assembly GCA_004026665.1. Lineage (NCBI taxonomy): Eukaryota > Metazoa > Chordata > Mammalia > Chiroptera > Vespertilionidae > Murina > Murina feae. Next base: position 5,333 of record PVJC01011374.1, on the reverse strand, counting down.
AAATGTCCTATATAAAACTATTACTTACAAAGGAGTTTCATAAGCTGTTTTCATAAATGCCAAATAGATGTTGGACACTAACTCATAAAAAATTGACATTAACTTATGCATATACATGTGTGATCTTCTATTGCTTAAATTAAAAAAAAATGACAAAGCAACTGACCTATCTTGTTCTTGTAAAAGAAAGTACATGAGTTTAGATCACAGAACAATTTTAAAAAATAAATAAAAATGTTACATATCTGCTTTCCTTTCCCTCCTGAAAAAAATTTCAGATAGCCAACTGTTTTGAAATAAATTTCCCTGCAGTTGCTATAGTGATGATAATAAAGTTCTTGCCTCTATTTGAGTGATAGAGGTTCCTAGCAGAACACTTGAAAAGGTAAGCTAATCAAAATGAAAACACTGTTAGTTCTCATCTTCAAGGCAGCCTCCTTGAATTTAGTACAATTACAGGACTCAACCATTGTCGACAATTTTATTATATGTCCATTATCATAATCTTTCTCAATGTAGCCCTAAAAATTATAAAGCAGAGATGAGCCCTCTTTTTTTATTATAGGTTACAGTCATTGAACAAAGAATATTTAAGTTAATTCTGAATTTTTTTTTTGAGAAAAATCAATGTTTGAATCAAAGATACTGCTCCATTAGCTATTTTTGTCTATTACAAAGCTTTATTTTTCTAACAACGCAATGATTGTATGTTATTTTGATTCAATGGTATGTGTTGTTCGAGTCTTACTTCCTCTCAGTGTTGATGCAAACTACAGAGCTTAAAAGCAGTTACTTGTCAAAGTGGACGCATCATCAAAGACAAGTCAGAGATAAAGCATCACTGCTAAGATTCATGTTCTACCACATTGATGTAAAAAAGTTATAGTATTTACCTTAAAACATTTGGGAAATTTGAGTAGCTTTAAAAAGTATTGGTTCAGAGAGAAATTAGGCAGAAAAGGTCATATAGGAACAGAAGGCATTTTACATCGTTTTGATAAATAAGTAGAAATGGTGATTCTGACTCTCAAAATCCAAATGGTTAAACATGGCAATCACAAGTTCGAGGAAGTAATTTACTAAAACCCACACTTCTAGTCTTCTTTATGCTGCTAGGACCTTTGAGTATTTTATTTCATAAGTAGGCACATTCTTTTATGTTTACATTGGTCCCTAAAAAAAGAAATCCCTTGTTTATAAATAAGCTATATTCTAAGTGGTGTATGTTTAGTTTTCTATTGTTGTATGACTAGTTATCACAAATTCAGTGATAAAACAGCCCCTATTGTTTAGTGAGTCCACACACAGCATAACGGGCTTAGGATTTCTAGTTCTGGTCAAAATTCACCCATTCTAAGGCTCAAGTCAAGGTGCTGGGTAAACTGAGTTGTCATCTGGAGGGTGACCTCGAACAGGTAAGATCAATTTCAAGTTCATTCAGGTTATTGGAAGAATTCAGTTGCCTGTGATCATAGTACTAAAGTACGCATTTCCTTATGGAGTATTAGCTGGGGGTCCACTCTGCTATAGATGCTGCCTGCATTGCTTCTCTCATGGCCCCCTCTACCTTCAAAGCCAGCAATGGAGACTCTTTCTCATGGGGAATCCTCTTATGCCCTGCATCTGTGATGACCATAAGAGCTTCTAGTCCATTGTAAGGGCTCAACTGATGAGATCAGGCCCACCCAGGTATTCTCTCTTTATTACATTCAACAGTGGTAAGTACATTAATCTAATTATAAGTGAAACAATCCATCATATTCACAGTCCTAGGGTACATATACCAGGGGGTATATATTTTGGGGGTTATCTTAGAAAGCTTTTGTTATACAAATGTATTTGTTTATTCCATTAAACAGGGGTATTTGTTTATTTATTTATCTATGGACTCAAGATGGATTGCACATAATAAAGTACTGTCAAAGAAATTGATATTTGAAATCAGTTTGTAACTTCTTTCCAAAATAGAAGACAAAGTGCATTATATAGGTAATTATTCGTGTTCACACGGTATTATATAAAGGGCAGGAGGTAATTGGAGCTTTCTCCTCCTTTTCAATATTGCCAATAATAGATCATAACATAATCCAGAATCAAATGGCAATAAAGGATGACTCAAGTAGTTTATAGAAGCTTTGCAGTCAAGAATTCTGACTCAGCTCAGTTTTACCAGAATTTTTTCCCCCTTATTGGTAGAGATTTGAGCACGCTATGAAAATATGGACATGCCAAGAAAAGAGTTGAATATGAAAGTAAATTCTTCTTCATTACCAAGTTAGGAAAAGTCATGTGCATCAACGTATTTGTTTTGGAGTCACACAACATGAATTTGATTTTTTGCTCTGTCACTTATTAGCTTTGTGATCTTGAACAAGCTAATACACCCTATACTCTTTGATATTCCAGTTTTGCTATCTGTAAAATGAAAATGATAACAGTATATCAGACAATTACTGTGAAGATAATTGGGACAAAACATGTAGCCCTGTTCTTCCATACAGTCAAGTCCTCAGTGAATGGCAGTTATTATTATTATTATTATTATTATTATTATTATTATTATTGTCATTATTCTTATTATTACCCAAGACTTTCTGTGAGAAGTTCAGGAATAATGATAATTATTAATATTGATTGAATACCTGCTATAAACTGTAGTTGGGAACTATATATGAACTTTTTTAAAAATTAAATTTAATGGGATGGCATTGGCTAATATAATTAAAGTAGAGGCCCACTGCACACAATTCGTGCACAGGTAGGGTCCTTAGACCTGGCTGGCGATCAGGGTTATTTGGGGCCTCTGGTTGTCGGTCAAGGAACTTCCTTCTGGCCGCCTGCCAGGGCTTCCCTTCCCTGGCTGCCGGATGCTGACTGGGGCCTTCCTTTATTCCACACCACTCCCTAGTGGTCAGTGCATGTCATTGTGAGCAGTTAAACCCCTGGTCTCCTGGTCAAACTCCCAAGGGGACACTTTGCATATTAGGCTTTCATATATATAGATAGGTTGCAAGTGTACATTTCTATGATACATGACCTTCATATTGCATTGTGTGTCCACCACCCAAAGTTAAGTCTTCTTCTGTCACCATATATTCGATCCTTTACTTCTCCCACCCTTTTCCCTCTGGTAACCACCATATTGTTGTCTCTGACTATGAGTTTTTGTTTGTTCGTTTTCTTCTTTGTTCATTTGCTGCTTTCAGTTTTATATCCCATATATTTATGGGTAAAATATATGTTCTATACATTTTCTGTCTGACATTTCATTTAGCATAATACTCTCAAGGTACATCTACTATGTTATATGAAGGATTTAAACTGATCCTTACAACATTTGATGACATAGATATTATTGTCTCCATTGTATAGATAAGAAAACTAAGGTTGTTATAAGACATTCAGAAAGCCCAGAACTGGTTGGAGTCAGAGTGAAGACACCAGCCCAGGCCAACACTTACTGTCATTCCTGTCTGCTATATGCCTGTCCTAAAATCCACAAGAGCCCATTCACTGCAAGTACCTAACCTACCCTCAAACATAGATAGCTGCTTACCTCCTGATTATCAGAGAAACTAAAATTGGTTGAATGGGACAGGTATCAGAGAACATTATATAAAGGAGAAATCTCCTACACTATTGGACACAAAGAAGTTATGTTGATCAAAGACAGCAAGAAGTTGAAAAAAACACAAAAATCAACTTGATCAACTCTAAAATTTTGGTAAGGGTCAGTCCTGGATTGATATTCTTTAGCATTCTTCCCCAATAAACAAAAAAGACCCTAAATATTATCTAGATAGCTGCATCTCTATACGTCAATATAAGTTTAAGAAAAGCTTCAGTTAATATCAGACAACACCTCAACTGAAAAATTGATTTCATCATTTACATAAAAGTCCTATTACATTTAATAGTGGTTTCAAACCATGCAATGAATTATGTCATCTTTGTGATAAAAGCAATTGTGTGCAAATTTCTGATAATAAAGTTGATGATTTAATTTACTATAGGCATTTTAAACGAGAAGTTTACATTTCAAACAGGTATTTTCCAAGATGGTATACATTTATAGGCCCTCAATGTGAATCCATAACCTGACCAATGACATTCAGGTCATGAGTAAACATATGGTCTGCCACGGTGACTCAATTAGCCATCCATCAATGTAATTGCATAATACATCAGAAGAGGTAGTCTCCCACCATTGAGGGTCAGCATCCCATATTAAATTTAGCAGGAAAAAGCATCACTTTGCTATAGCTCATTTAGGTATATCATATAAAATATTTTAAAATAATACATATGATAGTGCATTTATATCTACTGTTCTCTCGAAGACATTTTTTGACAAACTGAGTTTTGGGCTACTGTTAAGAAATGATTCTTCTTACAATAAGCTGGCGTAGTTGAAAAGCACAACTTGCAAGACAAGTACAGCACTTTAATCAATTCTAATCATGTTAATGTTGAAATAAGAAAGAAGGAGGTGTATCATTTGCACATTATAAAATTATGTGTAAAGTTGAGATGTTGCAAACTTCTTAGAAGGGCCATGGCTGGAAGTTGATTTATGCAACTTCTAGACATTGAATCTTTCTGGAGTACTACACATGACAAAATAATGACAGCACTTTATAAGTAATTTTTTAAAAAAGAATGTGTGGGTGGGAATTAACCTAGACAGGAAGTATGATAGTGACAGAACTTGAAATTATGAGGAAATAAACATGGTGCTGGGTTTATAATTCATAATTACGATGTACTTATTGAATCAGGAAATGCCAAGTTCCTATCTAACATCCTTCTCCTTCATTTAAGGTTCAGATCCTGAGGAATGGTTCCACATCATTAATATTATGTGAATTTACCCATAAGCCTTTGTGTAAAGGGAAAAAACTGGAGAGTACTTAACAGGGATATTTTAGTCAATCAATACAAATAGTTGCTATTTACATGTATGCAATCTGCATAACCTTTGAAGAAAAGAAGCAATTCTTGGTCCAAGCCCTATTCTTCCACTGATATGAGAAAAATCCAAGCCACTAAATATATCTTCTATTTTCCCAGTATTTGACCGTCCTCTGGTATGATTCTTTTTTTTCCTGACTTATAATTGTTTGATGTAAAATGTTTTTTTTTTTTTTAATTTTTATTGTTCAGATTATTACAGTTGTTCCTCTTTTTTCCCCCATAGCTCCCCTCCTCCCAATTCCCACCCCAACCTCTGACCTTGCCCCCCCCATTGTCCTCATCCATAGGTGTACCATTATTGTCCAGTCTCTTCACGCATCCCCAACACCCTTAACCCCCAAAAATTGTCAGTCCACTCC